>AUXI01000596.1:0-15723 GCA_000482105.1 Crithidia acanthocephali | reverse complement strand
CTCCCTCCCGTTGTAGCGGCCCGTCACGTACTCGCCGAGTGGGATGGTGTGCTCCACCCACTGCAGGATGCCGGCCGTCGGGGCCAGTGGCACGATCACAAACGTGCGCACCCGCAGCGGCTGCGTTGCGGCACGCCGGCGGAAGAGCTGATTGGCCGTGGCGAAGACCTGCTCGATCAAGGCATCTTGTCGGAGGTCATCGCCCGCCTTCAGCAGCTGCCGCACCACCGTGCCGTCACTCAACTCGCACAGCAGCACCTTCGGTGCATTGACGCCACCTGGCGTGGTGAAGGACGGGCGGTAGCGCAGGACGCATGGGGTGAGGACCGGCGACGGCATCACCGCTGCCGCCGCAGCGTCTGCACCCGCGACGAGTCCTCCGTCTGCGCTGTCACTGATGGACGTCGGTGGGGGAATACAAAGGTGGTGTGCGTCTGTCAGCAGCTGAAAATCAGGCTTGATGGGGTAGCGCTTGTCTGTTTGAACGGCCGTGGCACTGCGGTCAAAGGCCAGCTCGAGGTACGCCGCACTGAGCAGCTGTGCGTGACGCACCTGCTTCCCCACCTGCACACTTCGCGGTGTGCGAAAAGACAGGTCGGTCGTGCTGCCGCTTGCTGCCTTTTCAGTCGACGTGGACGTTCCTCCTCCAGCAGCAACCGCACCAGCCGCCAAGTCGCCCAGCAGCTCCTGTGCAGCATTGATCTTTGCTTCATCCACCATGTGCATCGTGTTCAGCTCCCGCGACTTGGCAAAGGTGTGTCCGTGGCGCAGCGCCAGCAGCGGCCACACTGTCTGCATCGGGTAGTCGTGGGCAATGCGACCCACCAAGAAGCTGAGGCGGTCCGCCTCCTGCGGTGACCCGAGCTGCGCCGTGAGCTGGCTGACCAGCGGCAGAAACACGGAGGTAGGGATGCGCTCCACTGCCTTGTCCACCACCCTGTCCAGCACTTCCGCGAAGACCAGATCGATATGCGCTACGTTCAGCCACAGCTCCACAAAGCCGAAGACCGCCTGCAGTGTGTTCTCGGCGTTGTCCTGCGGCAGACACGTGACGGCGGGCGCCTCACGTGCAGCCGAGGCACCGCCACCACACACGTTTCTCTGCACCTGCTGCTGCTGCTGCTGTGCGGTTGAAGAAGCAAGACAGCCGAGCGTGTGAAACTGCAGGAAACGGGAGTACGCATTGATCGCGCTGCGACGGTAGAGACCGTAGCTGGCCCTCTCCGCCTCCCACTCCTCCTCCAGTCGCTTAATGTCAACCCCCAACTCGCGGATGCGGCGGCGGATCAGCCGCAGTTGCTCGTCTGATAAAACCGTCGCCGCCGACACCGCCTCCGCACCTCGAGATGGCCCCGACACACCGTCCTCTCTGCCCGTCATTGCTGCTGCTGCTGCCCCTGCTGCGGCAGTCGTGGCAGCCTGCAGCTGCGTCTCCAGCTCCCGCCGCTGCACCTTCGATGCCGCTACGCCCTTCTCCAGCTGCCGATGCTCGTGACTCGTCAGCCGCGCTGCAATGTCGCTGGCCAGCGTGTGGCAGAGCTGTGCGAGGAGGAAGCTGCACGCGCCGGTGGTGTCCGAGGAGGCCGCGCGGGATAGGAAAGGGTCGCGCACGAGCTGCGAGGTCGGCACCAGCTGCAGCTGGGCGTGCCACCGCATAAGCTGCTGCACCACCCGTGGCTCCTGGGGCAGCGTGAAGCCCCCTTCGCTGGTGGCCCCTGCGGAAGAAAGTGGGTGCGGCAGTTGTTGTTGCTGCTGGGGTGACGAAGGTGGTTGAAGCAGCGCGAGGGCATCCTGCCACCGACCCAGTGCGTAGGCCACCTGTGCTTTCCGCAGCGTCAGATCCACACGCCGCTGCTCCAGCACACGCAGTCGCTCCGGCACACCCGCTGCAGTATCAGCATCACCGATGCTGCCGTTGTTGTCGATAGTGCTGCCACCACCTGACCTAAACCCTCCGTGTTCCTCCCAGTCAGACAGCCAGCGATGCGCCAGCCCTGGCGCGTGAAACGCCAACGCACGCCCCGTTGCACCGATGAGAAAGCGATACCAGCCGTCTCTGCTGCCGTAGATTTGACTCAGGCCGTGTCGCACCGAGTCGAGCAGCTGCCACGATGCCCGTCCAACGCTACACGTGACCGCAGCTGCCGTCGCTGCTGCGGCGGCGGCACCAGGCAGCCGTAGCGAGCCGCTGCCCTGCGCACCAGCCCGATCGCCTCTCTGCTGTTCCTCTGCCCCCGCGTGCAACCAGCTTGGCAGGTCCCGTGAGGTGACCGACAACACACTCGAAGGCAGTGTGCCATAAGAAGCGCCGCTCCTCTTTGCTGCGGCGGACGCTTTCCATACGGCGTACGCACACTGTCGCACCTCGTGCAACGCCTCTGCCGCCAGCACGGTGGACACCATCGACGTGGGTGTGAGTTGCAGCCGTAAGCTCGCCTCCGCGTTGCGCAGGTGTGTCAGGCACAACGGCAGGTCTCGACCCGACAGCGCCACAAAGGCGTGCAGTAGGTGTTCGTAAAACCCTCCGTGCACGGATGTACCTGGACCGAAAGCAGCGGCAGACGACAGCGAGGATGGATGCGTGGCGAGTCGTGCGAGTGCAGCGCGGCACACAGCTGGAGGCGGAGTCACCCCACTGCAGTTGTTGGTGCCGTCGTACGCTGACACCGGCGACGCCGTGGCGTCGATCTCCGCCTGCGTGTTGTCGAGAGGCGGCAGAGAAGGCGGGAGAGACGTGACGGCGGTCCAGCGTGCGCAACACAACGCCGCCCTCGAGAGGAGGGAGCGCAGACGCGTTTCGTGTCCCGCCGTCCACGGAGCAGCGCTGTTCATAGCAGTGTTTTCCGATGTGCCTGACATCGTCTGACGTCCCTCTTCCCTACCCAGCACTGCTGCTGTTGCTGTTGCTGCTGGTGCGTTGGTGCTGTTGCCGCCCTGCTGCACTGTATCGCACTGCACGTACGTGCGGTGCGTCGTAAGGCTCAACAAGATGTCCATGGCTGTCGATGGAAGTCCCCGGTCCAGCATGTGCGCTGCTCGCTCCAGTGCAGCCCGCCACGGGTCACGGACACCACCTCCGCCCGCGCGGCTGGGTGGACGAGAAAACAGCGCGTGCGCCTGCTCCTCCTCGAGGTCTCGCACCGCGTTCACCCACTCTTCCTTCTGCCCTGCGCTGTCTTCGTTCTCTTCTTCATCACCGGCCGCTGTGGCGGCGCCGTTGCTGACACGCAGTGCGGCGCGTCGTCGTATCACCGTCCCGCTCACGGCGTCCTCGGACACACGTGTGCCCGCCGTCACCTCACGCGGCGCGTACGCGGACGCGTCTTCGGCGTGCTCGGCTCCCTCTCCTCTGTGCGTCCGCCCCAGCCGACGCACCATCGCCGACACCCCGCTCACGTCATCGACCACCGCCTGCTGCTGCACTGCCTCGTAGATCGTAAAGATCGTCTGCATGAACTGTTGTGTCTGCCACCGCAGGTGATCGTGGCGCTCACGCGCGCGGCCGCCGCTGCGGGCCGTCGACGCTTCATACACGGACCCCCCTGCCGCCACACCGGCGCCACCACCGCTGCCAGACGCGTAGTCCTCACACCTCGCGTAGGGGAAGAGAACGGAGTAGGGCACGTTGGCGATCGCCGCCGTCGCTGCGGGACCGGCCACCGTGCCCTCACGCAGCATCACAGCCGTTCGCGTAGTTGTCATCTCGCCACACAGCGCAGCACCGCCGGTGCGAGGGCCGAAGAGACTCTCCCCACTGAGCTGCGTGAAAAGAAGTGCGAGAGACGGGCGCTGCACGACGACGGCAGCACGTGCGAGGTGGACGGCCGAGATGTCGCTGAGCCAGTAGCACTCCTGCATGTCCTGAAGGACAGGCACAGCGCCGAAAACCGCAGGCCAGCTGCAAGAAGAAAACGTTGTTTCGTCGCTCGTCGATGCAGTTGCAGGACTGCCAGGTACTCTGTGTGCATTTGCACCACCACCACTGGTGCCGTTGCCACTTTTATTTGCTACGATCGACCCTTTTAGGCCGCGCTGCCGCGTCAGCCGCACCAGGACTCGGTGACACGTGTGGAGCGCCTCCAGGAGAAGTCGGGTGACGGAAGGAAACTGCTGGGCATGCTGCACGACGTGGCGGTCCAGTAGCTCACTCCACTCCTTGCGCAGGGCAAGCTGGTTGTCGCTCTCGCGCAGGCACATAATGTGCAGCAGCAGCGGCGTCAGCACACGGGAGCTGACCGACACAGCATCACCTTCCAGCAGGGGAGAAGACCACGACGACGACACTTCTGGAAGGCAGCACGACGACGCAGCAGCCCGGCCGCTCACGTCGCCCGCAGGCGCTCCTCCGCCCGCTGCGCTGGCGGTCTGTCGCCACTCTTCGTACAGGAGCGGCAGCATTGCTGTCCACATGGTACTCCGCTTGAACAAGCCGTACGTGCTGGCCAAGGCGGTCACGAAGCGGCACAGAAAAACTTTTTCCATCAAAGGCGCGTCAGACGACGACCGCAGCGGCCACCACACCGATGCGTGGGTGACGTGCAACGCGCTAAAGGACGCGGGTACGCCCATGCGCAGCGCCGCATCGCCTGGTGCGTCTGTTGCCGTCGGTGCCGGGCAGCTGCTGCCCACGCTGCGTACCACCCACGCCAGTCGATCCAGCAACTGCGGAGCGGCGGCACCGGCGCTGGTGTCGAGCGCTTTCCCTTGGACGCTCTTGTCTACGCTGCAGTTGGCTTGCGCTCCGTAGGCGCCGCACGTCACATCCACCACAGCGGCGTCAAAGGCAGACAGCAGACCCGTGGCGGCTTGTGACGGGACTGCAGTGTTCGTCTGCGCACGCACGTGGAGGCACATGGACCAGACACGCAGCGTCTGCATCGCCACCGCCGCCGCCTGTGCATCCGCGCTGCTGCTGAGCTGCTCTAATGCACACAGTTGCTGGAGGTAAGACTGACCGAGATGGGTCGCCACTAGCTGCTCGGCAGACGCGTCGTCGTCAAGCCGCACCGTCGCAGTCGGTGCATTCGTGTGCGACGAAGCTGCGGCACCACCACCGCCGTCAGTAGCCTGGACAGTCATCGTACTGTTGTGTGGTTCGATGGCGCGTGTGAGCATCTCCGTCTCACCCGCGTGCAGGACACACAGGGAGAGGCTCCGCAAGAGCTGGAAGCACGCCAGCGCTTGTTCCTCCCTCTGCTCCGCATCGACAAAGCTCGCCGTAACCGCAGAGGTCGTCGCCACCGCCGCAGCAACAGACACGGGTACGTGCACCGCAGACACCTCCCTGTCAACGGACCAGCTGGCACCTGTGAGAGCGGAGCTGCACGCCGACCACCGGTAAAGCTGCGCGATGGCGTTGAGGACTGCCTGCTGCACTGCGATGGCCAGCCTCTCCGCAGGTCGAGTGGAGGTCAGTGCTGGCGCTGTTAACGCTGAAGCTGCTGGTGCTGCTGCTGTTCCAGCTGCGGGGCTGTCAATGGAAGCGTCTGCTGGCGCAGCCTGCGATGCGTGCATGCCCTCGCGATTCCACACCGCCGCCACCTCCAAGCACCGCATCACAAGATCTCGTGTGCTGTCTACGCCAGCTGCGACATTCCGCAGCAGCGAGGCAGCAGGTGGGTCGACACTGCTCGTCTCTGCACTGCCCCGCAGACAACTCGAATCGAACAACGCACCAGACTCCGTCATCGCAGCTTCAGTCCCGTCCTCCTCGTCATGGCCGCAGATGTGGTGGAGCAGCCCACGCAACGTCAGCAAACTACGTCGCGCCGCCGTGGAGTGCAGCGGTGCGAGGCAGGCCCGGCGATAGCACACGTACGTCGTCCAACTCCAGGAATGCATATCCGGTGGCAGAGCACCCCCAGCTCCCACAGCGCCGCCACCGTCCTCGGCCGCTTCGTTTTCCTCGCTGTCCGCCGATGCTGCAGCGCCAACATTGTTGTTGTTGCTGCTGATGTCGTTGTCGTCCGTAGAGTCGTCATCGACAATCACCACCGTCCGCGCCGTCGTCTGCAGCTGCACACCAGTCGCGTCCGCACTGCTCTCCCGCCGCGTCGGTTGCCCTTCACCTCCGCCTTCGCAACGACGCCACTCCCCGACTTCACTGCCGTCTTCGTTGTCTGCCTGCCGGCGGTACGTCGCCGCGCATCGATGCCACTCACACCGCAGCAGCGTTGGGTCACTGCGACACAGTGCGACCCACGTAGAGGCGATCACCGGCGACGCTTCGATGAACGGCTCCATAGCCCGTGCGAGGACTACGGCGCACCGCCACAACTCTCTGTCCACGCCACACCCACCAACTCTGTCCTTCGCACCTCCTCGACGCCTTCCCTCTTCGTCTTCCAGGGCCGACAGACGTGTCTGTGCAGCGCGGCTGCTCACGGCTACTGGCCAGACATGCAGCAGCACGTTGCACACGCGGTGCTGCACCTCCGATGACGCGCTCAGCCGCAGCCAATGCAAGACGTACGTGAGAATCGTCCTCAGCGGCGCTGCGTGCACCAGCACACGCGAGGAGCACCACCGCGTCACGACGGCCATCAGAAGCGACAGCTGCTGAGGGCCACGCCAGAAGCCCTCACAAGAAGTCGGCGCGGTGCAGCTGCGCTGAAGCGTGTGCAGCAGCGACCGCAGAAAAGTGCCGTGACCGAGAAGAAAGAAGCACGAGAGGGGATCGTGTGCAAACAGCTCCTCCACCCACTCTCGTCGCGCATCGCTACTGCTGCTGCAGCTGTTGTTTTTGTTGTTGCTTCGCACGCCGTCCTTCTCAGTGGACGTGGCAGGAAGAAAGAGTGGAGGGACGAGCAGACGCAGACACCGGGCTTGCCAGACACGCAGCTCCGAAGGCAGCGCTGCGGCGGCGGACGACCTAGCGCTGCGCAGCTCCTGCGTGACGACGTCATCGTCAACTTCGATGGCGCTTTCCTTTCGACCCGCACCTCTCGCCACTCCACCGCCACCAGCGTTTGGTGTGGAGGCGGGCACCTCCGGCGACGACGTGCGACGCTCCGCAGCGGCGGTGGACAACACATCGTGGGTGAGTGGCAGGCCAACGACCTTCTCGGCTATCCACGCCAGCACGCGTCGCAGCTGCTCCGGTGTACCGTACACGAGCAGCGGTGGTTCCGTGGGTGTCCGATGCAGGGCCGTGAGTTCTGCGAGGAGGGTGTCCACGTGACCGGCCAGCACAACATCAAAGACAGGTCGCTGCGTCGGCCACACGTCGAGCCGGCGGAGGTAAAAGACGAGGACATCTGCGCTGTGTACGGCGATGGCCGGGTTCAACACGACGGCCCCTGCTGACGGCGTGACGTCCTCCTCCACGCACGCCGCACTCGTCAGATACGTGCCACGCCACACGTAGGCACCTGCCTGCACCAAGGCGGCTGCCTCGCACGTGTTCAGCAACGCCTCCAGCCAGTAGATGCACTTCTGTGCCGCCTCGCACCAGTGCTGATCTCCTGAGGCGTTGCCACCGCCTGCGTGCTGCGGTGCGTCGTGGCGGCGCTGGTCCGTGCTGCCCGCACGCGTTTTCGTAGGGTGCATGGGTTTCTGT
The DNA here is from genome assembly GCA_000482105.1 of Crithidia acanthocephali. Lineage (NCBI taxonomy): Eukaryota > Euglenozoa > Kinetoplastea > Trypanosomatida > Trypanosomatidae > Crithidia > Crithidia acanthocephali. The sequence continues at coordinate 8,165 of AUXI01000596.1, read as the reverse complement.
TGTGGTCCCTTCGACCAGCCCGCCAGCTCGCCGGCTGCACGCAGGTCAACGTCCAAGTCCGCCGCATCATGCCCGAAAAGAGGCACCGGTGCATTCGCAGCCATCACGAGCAGCTGTGTCACCACGGAAGGGATATACTGCAGCACAAGGCACAGTGGCGCGAGTTGACGTACTTCCTCCATTCGCTGCTCGTCACCGGCACTACTCGATGCCGGCACGGCCGTGTCCGCGTCCATCCCCGCCTCTCGCGCTGCCTTCTCACTCCGCATCCTCTGCTTCACGCTGCTGCTGCTGCTGCTGCTGCTGGTACCCAACGACGCTAGTAAAACGTTTTCTGTATAGATGTGCAGCAGCTGCTGAAACACGTTGTTCGTGGTGGACGATGCGCCAGCATCACCACCCACCCTGTCGCGCTCCCGGCGACGCGGTCGGCCGTCGCCCATCACCGCTGCTGCGGCGGCGGCATCCGTTGTTGCGTCCGCGTCGCCCGACTCCGTCAGCAGCAGCAGCGCCAGCGGGAGCAGCACCGGCAGCTGCGCCACCACGAAATCGTCGAAGCTCTCGTAGCCGAAGCAGACGTACGGCAGTGCGATGAGAGGGTGGCGATACTCACACAACCACAGAAAGAGAAGCGGACGGACGTGCGTGCGGCAGAGAAAAGTGTGCGCAAGGGGTGGTGGTGGTGGTGGTGACGGTGGTGCACGGGCCGACGCTCCTGGCAAAGCAGACGAAGAGCGTGGCAGCTCGCCCATTTGAAGCTGCATCAGCTGCTGCTGCAGCTGTTGTGCATTGGTGTGCGCACCGAACCGAGTCGACGCCTCCGCTGCGTCGCTCAAAAGACCATCCGTCAGCCGTGCCAGACACTCCACGACGAGGCGGCGCTGCGCAAAGCCGCGCGTCGCCCAACACTCCAGCAGTGTGTACACAACATCCACCCGCAGCTCCGGTGCGGCACGGACTGCCTCGGCCAGGGCCAGCAGACTTGTGGAACACAGCAGCGGTGTGGGGGACAGCATCCCCTCCCGCGCCTTCACGAGCAGCGTGTGGAGCACCTGTGCGCGACGGGCGGAGAAGGTGCGGAAGAGAACACCAACGTGCAGGGCAGCGTGACGCCGCACCACAAACGGCGTCGCCTCGGTGAGGAACTCGAAGGAGAAGCGGCCGAGGACTTCGGCGACGGCCGGTTCGCAGCAGACGAGCACTGCAAAGGCGGCCTGCAGCAGCGCACACTGCCACTGCGAGGTGCAGACGGGCATGTCCACGCGGTGAGGGTCGGTCAGCTGTGCGGTCCACAACTCGAGGAGTCGGCCGCACTGCGTGTAGAGCAGCGACGCAGCCGCCTTCACCACATCCTTCTCACACCCGCCCGTCCTGTTCGGTCCTGCTGCTGTTGTTGTTGTTGGGTGCGTAGGGAGCTCGTCACCAAAGATGGCGTCGTTGCTGCTGGGCGGACCAGCAGGGGTGCTACGCGTGTAGTGGAGAAGACCCTCCAAGTCCCGTAGGGTGCCGCCCATCAGTTCACTGCAGAGGGCTGGTCCAACCTGAAAACGATAGCGCGCAAAGAGCACCTGCAGCACGCGCACCACCGTGCGGCAATCGTCCAGGCCATCCACCGTCTTTCTCGTTTGCCCAGGCGCCGGCGCATTTAGCGTACGGCTGCTGTTGCGGACGGCTGTGGCAGCGTGAGGTGCGGCGCTCAGCAGAAAGAGCAGCCGCAGCAGTGCCGGCAGCACGGGCAGCACAGGTGGTAGAAACGGCTGCTTCAGTGTGAGGAGAACGTGCTGACTGGGCAGCAGCGCATCCTCCACCTCCGCCTCTACCGCCGTTCTTGTTGTTCTTGTTGCTGTTGTTGTTCCTGCCGCGCTCCACGAGGACTGCCCATCCTCCGCGAGGGACTGCTGCACCAGCAGCTGCATCACGCCGTGGCGCAGCCCCGCCAGGTCCAGCAGCGGTGCCGCCGCGTAGGCACCCACGCCGGTGCGCCGCACCAGACGCAGAACAATGCGCTGTGTGTCGAGGGACACATGCAGCGCCGTCATCACGGTGCGCGTCAGCTCGCGTGCGTGCGGGTTCGACGGCCGCCACCGCGACAGCTGCGCCGCGCCGCGCTGCCACGACACGCGTGCGACGGCCGCCGTGAAGTTCAGGACGGTTTGACGCGGATCCACGGCGCAGGCCATGGCCGGGTCGAGCAGCACGGCGCCGACGTCGTGGAAGAGCGTCCGCAGCGCAGCCCACACAGGCAGCGTGGCGAGCACGTCGGCGTCGGCGAGCTCGAGCTGCTGCTGCAGGTGGTGACACAGCCAGAGTACGGCGTAGTACAGCTTGCCGCCACCGCGGGTGGAGAAGCGCCCGAGTGTCGTCGCAGGACTGTCGAAGAGTCGCGGGGAGCTGACGAGGAGACGTACATCCGCTGCGGCGGCGGCGTGTGCTGCGCTGCGAGGGCCGTCGCCGCTGCTGAACGTGTCCAGCGGTGCGCCGTGTGCGGCCCCGCGCTCGCGCTGCTGACCCGCGCCGGCTCCCTCGCGGCTGTCAGCATCAACGGACCCTCTGTCCTTCTGCATGACGGGCTTGTTATTCTCCCACGGCGCATGCATCGCTGCTGCTGCTGCTGCTGCTGTTGTATCGGTGGGCTCTTGAGGTGGGTGCCACAGCCTCGCGTGGCGTAGACGCAGCAGTAGGTGCAAAAGCTGCACACACTGCACTGACAGCACCAGCGCCGCGGCAGATCGACTCGCCGCAAACGCCGTGTCTGTTCCACTGAGTGGACCTCCGGCACCGCCGGTGCGAACGTCTTTTCCGGTGGCGTTGGCGGACGATGCAGCGTCACCACCGGCTGCTGTTGCTGCAGTGGCGGTGGTGGCCAAGGCGGTGTATGCGTGGAGGCTTCTCAGCAGCTGTGCGCGCTGCATCGACGTCGTCACGGCACTCTGCACCGCTCGCGCAAAAGCAGTTTGAAAGTTACGGGGCAGTGACGGGCGCGCGACCTCGCTGACCGTTGGCAGATCAAAGTTGTTTTTTCGACCGGCGCTGCTGCTGCTGCTGCCGGATCTTCGTCGACCACTCCGCGTGCATCAGCTGGGTCGTGGACAGCGCTGCTGCGACCACGTGTTGGCCCCCGCAGCATCCAGCGTCCCTCCGTCGCCTCCTGCAGCACCGCTGGCACCTGCTGGAAGGTGTCCGCAGTAACGCCGGCTGTGTCATCACCGCACACTGCATGCAGGTAGGCCTGGACGCCGCTGCGCACCACACCCCTCAGCGGCAGAGGTGAAGGGACGTCGTTGCCTTGGTTGATCTGTGGCGCGTACTCCTCCGACGTGCCTGCAGCGCGGGAGAGTTGCAGCTGCGAGAGCTGAGCCATCTGCTGCTGTTGCTGCTGCTGGACGCGGCACGTCCACAGCACGGCACACAAGCACCTCTCCGCGGCATCCAACCAGGTCATGAAATCAGCGGAGGAGAAGAGCGATAAAAACGCAGCACCAGAGGCGCTGCCTGCGGACGCAGTGAGAGACGAGAAGACGAGTGGTGCGTCGTGCGCACCTTGCGCCGCGTGTGGGTTGCGGCTGAAGGCGTCGACGCCGATGGGCTGTTTCACGTCTTGCTTCCGCTGCTCGCTGCTGGTGCCTTCAGCGGTGCCTCCTCCAACGCGCGTACCGGAGGCAGTGGCCTCCACGCGGCTGAGAAAGGGGACACGGTCGTAGAAGTTCACGCCGTGCGCCGTCGTCTGCAGTACAAAGTCAATGCCACAGACACCACTGCTCATGCTGCTGCTGACGGAACTGTCAGAGATGTCGGATGACGCACTGCCGACACGGCTGCCACGTGTTTCTGGAGCCGTCAGCTGCCACAGCTGCACACACTGCACCAGTGCGGTGAATCGTGTCAGCAGCACCGCGAGCGACGGCAACAGAATTGGAGCGTAGGTGAGCAGCGATGTGAGGGAGGACCAGGAAACCGTCGCTGCAGCTGATGCGGATGCTGCTGACAGACCAACTGCATCATCCACGGCTCCTGCAGGCAGGTGAAGTTGTCCCACTTCGAGCTCGCCCCTCTCACCAGCGATTGCATCCCGCAGCCGCGCCACGGCGTGCGCAAGGCCGTCCTGCTGCGACTGGACGCGTTGTAGCAGTGCACGCAGGTGCGCCTCCCACACCACCTGCACGCCACCCAGCATCCAGGCGCTCGTGTCCACAGAGGCAGCTGCAGCAGCAGCAGCAGCACTGCCGCTCTTGGCGCCACCACTGCTGTGGCTGGCCAGCAGCGATGCGGTGTGGCGCATTGACGCGTGGGTGAGTCCCTGCTGCAGCAGCGTCACCAACACACGGTAGACCGGCTCCGACGGGGTGGGCACGTCTTCCCGCAACGTAGAAGCAGCAGCAGCAGCAGCAGCAGCCACCGGTGATGGGGCTGCCGCTGGCACCGCCGTCAGCGCCGCACCCGACGCTCCTCGTGTGACGTGCGCCGGAAACGACCGCTGCGCCAGCAGGGCAAACGCAAAGTGCTGCGTGGCGGCACTGCAGTGCGGCACCACTGCGTTGAGGGCCGCCAGCAGCAACGGCCCCATGCGCAGCCCAAAGGCTGCACTCAACGGCAGTAAGATGTCTTCTACGAGTGCGTCGGTGACGTGCAGTGGACAGCGCAGCGTCGCGCACGGCTGCGCGAAGAGGTGCAGGAGGAAAAGCGACTTGTCGGACACGACGTCCTGCACCGCCGCACTGTTCGTGCGAATGCCGGCAGTGCGGATTTTGAGCACGAGGGGCGCGGCCCCACGACGTCGGCGTGTCGAGAAAGACGCAGCGTCCGCGGATGGTGTGGCGGCAGCTGCAGCGGCTACCGCGGTCGGTGGCGGCGTGTGAAAGAACTCCTCGCACAGTGCGTCACGCAGCAGCTGGACAGGGTGCGGATGCAGCGGCTGCCACGTCGTGGTGCGCCGTGCGCCGACGCCAAGCGGGGCACGTTCGACGTCCTCCTGCTCTCGGCCTCGCTTCCGCTGTTGCCGTTGTTGATGCAGTGCATCTTGCCGACGGCTATCGTTGAAACGTGCCTTGTCACCACGCATCTCCTCCTCCTCCGCTTCCCTCTCCTCGACGTGTTCGCCCTCCACCGTCGATGGTGCTCGAGGGGATGTGAAGGCGACGTACGCGTCGTCGGTGACAGAGCAGAGGTACAGCACAACGGCACCAAAGTCAAACACCTCCTGCAGCGGACAGCATGGGAAGCTGAAGAGCTCACGGCGGGAGGTGAAGCTGTACTCGTGGCGGTGCTGGGTGAAGACACGCCGCATCGTTGGAAAGACGGTTTGATGGAGCAGCATGATGTCTTCGCGATGAAGCGCACACGGAGAGCCGGCGGCCTTGTGTGCGCTATTCGTGCACGCTCGGTTTGTGGTGGAGCTCAACCTCTCTGCATCGGCTGCTGCGGCTGCGTCATCACCGACAACATCGGTTGCACCGCGCTGCGTGCTGTCGCCAGACGTGTCAGCACGCAGGTCCTTCCACAGCTCCTCGCCGACCACATCGGACAGCGCGTACGACATCACCACCGCCACGAAGTCCATCACCTCCAGCCGCCACACGTCGTGGCGCGGGGTGTGGTGCGGCAGGAAGAAGAAGTCGCACAGCAGCTTCACCACCTCCACCGGACTGCGCGCAAGGACGGGGTGGTCGTGCTGAAAGCGCCGACACAGCTGTCGCAGCGCCGCAACGGTGTAGGCCTCCAGCCGTAGATCCGGTGTGGGGTGTTGGTGTCGCTGCTGTACGAGGCTCATGAGTCGGCGGACAAGAACTCCCGCGTCGTTTCCACTCGACAACGTGCGGCTGCCCGTCCCGCTGTCTCGGTACGTCGCAGACGCTGCCGCGGCGGAGGGTGGGTACGCCAAGGTGACCTGCGGCAGCCCGTAGAGCTGCACGAGCACTTGGGCGTAGAGGCAGGCGTCGTCGCTACTCGGCGCCGCCGCCCACACACGACCGTCGGCCACCTCCTGCAGAAACAGGTTCGGCCCCACCGCGAGCAGGCCCATCGCGTCGTCTTCCCCGGCGTCTTCGGTGGTGCCAGACGAACTCGGCAGTGGCACCCGCTCAAGCAAGCTCACGAGGCAGTTGGAGAGTCGCACGAGGTACGTCGGCGTGACAAGGCGTGCGTAGCCGGACCAGCGCAGCACCTCGAGCAGCAGGGACGCGTAATCCGCCCCAACCACCGCCACAAGCCACTGGCTCTCCAGCACCTCCAGGATGTGATTGCACAGGATGTTTAACGGGGACGCGTTCTTCCACAGCAGCGGCGCCTGGCTGAGCGAGTGCGTCATCATTTCGCACGTCCCCGCATCGTCGTCATCGTCGTCGTTGTTGCGGCTGCTGCTGTCATCCCCTGCGTAGAGGCGGTGGCGTTCGCCTGACAACAGTGGTTGTGGTGCTGCCGCCGTCGATGCGGCTGGTGGTGTCACCCGTGTTGCCACGGCGCTGCCGGCTGACCCATCGCGGCTCATCTCCCACGCCGCCCGCACGTCACCGGAAGAGCCAGCGGCGTTGCTGCTACCCGAACTGAACAGCTGCTGCTGCTGCTGTGCCGTGAGCGGTTCTCCCTCCGCCATGAGCGAGCTGTGCAGGCCTTGAAAGAGTTGAATAAAGGGTCGGATGATGGAACTGCGCAGGCGGCGGCGACGCGCTTCCAGTGCATCTCGACGACTCGCAGCAGGCGACACACCGACACCACCACCACCGCCACCACCACCCGCTGTAGCAGCGGTGGCCTGTCGAGTCCCTCTCTCACCTCGTCTGCTGTTGTTGCCTTCACGAGACTCTGCACTACCCGCCATGGCATTCGCTGCGTGTTTCTCCGCAACGCGGCAGTACGTCATCAGTTGCGGCTTCACGATGCGGTCCAGCACAAAGACGAACACGTTTGCCACGACGTGCTGACCGACCACGGCGTGCGGGGTGCTGCCGTGTCGCTCCGCACACGCCACGAAGAAGTTCGTGAAGTCGAGGATGCACTGCCCAGCCTCCTCCGTGCCTTTGGCGGAGACGGCGGTGTCGGCAGTGACGGCATTCACGTCGGCCATAATTCGGTTCAGTTGCGCCTTGAGCTGCGCGCTGTCCACCTGCGGAAGGAAGGACTCCATCGCGTTGAAGGTGGGAGAGGCTGCACGAAACAAAAGCAGTGGACACGCAACGAAAAGAAGTGAATGCGCTCTCGTACCGATTTAAAGCCTGCCAAAAAGAAAAAAAAGTGTGTAGTACGAACAGAAAGAAAACAAGAAAACAAAGAGATAATTGCGTTTCTGTGAGAAGATGAATACGTATTGTGTGTGTATGTGTGTAAACAGAAGGTAGAAACAGAGATAAATAGTTGGGTTTTTTTTTCAATCACACCTCGAAAGGCAAAACGAAGTACTTTTATATGTAGATGGATGGACGACTGTCTGTGTGGCTTCCCCTACAAACGACGTCTCCCTGACTATTCTTCTGCGTGGAGTGTACGGAGCACCGTGACACCTGTTCTGTTTCTATAAGTGTGTTCTATACGAAAGGCGCCAATGTGCATGCGCATCTGTTTTTGTTGTTGTTGTTGTTGCCAATGTGCTTTATTTATGCGTATCTGTTTGCGTGATCTGATGATGACAAACTCTCTCTCTCTGTCACACATACACACAGTTGCCGAGAAATCCGATGTAAAACGAAAAGTTTTGACGCTCGGTGGATTTGCGTGTGCGTTGATGATGTCCAACTTTTTTTCTTGACGAAGAGAACTCAGAAAAAAGGAGCGGAGAGTGTATCGTTCTTATTGAGTTTTGCTTTGTTTTGCTTTTGTCTCGGCATGAGGAAGCTCGCTCGAGGAGACGACGCTCGCTTTGACAGACACCAAACCCGACTACCAGCCAGGCATTCTCTTCTTGATATATATATATTTTGAAACAGTTTATCTCTGTCGACCCGCTACGAGGAACCGAGGGCCACTTTTTTTTTTGCATTGCAGTGTGTGGAAGCAGCCATACTTTACCCGATCTGTGTGCGAGTTGTCACACTCACTCTGATCACTCTTTTCGTACTGGTACAGCGGTTCAACGCACTCCGGACGCATTATTATAAATCAACGCCACACAACTAAAGAAAAACAAGGTAAAAGGAGGTGAAGTGTGCTCATACACAACACTCGAAATAAAAAAA
>AUXI01000595.1:0-15792 GCA_000482105.1 Crithidia acanthocephali | reverse complement strand
GAAAACAACCAACACGTCTCGTGCCACAACACAATACAAAATTAGACACAATTCTATAACTGGAAGAGAAGAAAAGAAAGAAAAACTTGCAGTCTATGGCTGATTTGAATTCTATACAAAAAAAAAAAATACAAATTGAGAAAAAAAAATCTCTACAAAAAAAAAAAAAGAAAAAGAGAAACGCTCGCCTGTCTTCACTACGCAGAGAGCTCGCCCAGCGACAGACCCGAGTGAATCTCCGCCTTGAACGGCACGTCCAGTTTCATGTCCGGCCACAGCGCAGCAATCGTTTCCTGTGTGTGGCCCATTATGCGTTTTAGATCCGCCTGCACCTCCTCCGCCACAGACCGGTGCGCGTCCACCCACACACAGTCGTGCACCGTGTTCACTAGAAACGCCCTCTCGCCGTAGTTGCGCTTCTTGTAGAACTCCCGCACCACCGCACCACACATGATCTGCACAATCTCGCCCGCAAGGCCCTGCACCGGGTAGTTCTTCAGCCGTGGCCCACTGCGCCGATCCTTCGTGAAGTCGAACTTGCTGCCCGTCTGCACGACAAAGTAGCTCGTCGGCTCTGTCACCATGACCACGCGGCGCAAGTTTGCGTTCCACAGGGCGGTGTCGAGCGTGCGCAGCCGCAGCAGCCGGTCCGCGCCAGCCGAGACGCAGCTCGTGACCAGCTGATAATAGCGGCCCAGCTCCTTGTAGTGGTGCTCCTCCGCGATGATCAGCCGCTCCACCTCCTGCTCCGTCAGACCGGTGGTCGTTGCGATCGTCGCCACGCCCGCACCGTATTGCCGCTGGAAGGAGAAGACCTTCGCCTGCTGCCGCAGCTGGATGTACTGCGGGTCCTTCTCCACCTTGGCCTTCCGCACAATGTCCTCGTAGGGCTCCTTCGTCATGAGCGACACACGCAGGCAGTGGAAGTCGACGTTCTCGCGCAGCTCTTGCATCATCCTGGGGTCTCGGCTGAGGGCGGCGAGGACGACCACTTCCAGCTGGCTGTAATCTGCCTCGATCATCATCCCCTGCGCACCGAAGCGCGACACAATCAGCCGGCGCAGGTCCTCCTCCTTTGGGATGTTCTGCAGGTTCGGCGACTGCGAGCTGAGACGACCCGTGGCCGTCACGCAGTGGCACAGCTCCCCATGGACACGATCATGGCACTCCGGCAGCACTGCCCGGAAGAGGCAGCCCTCCTCAAAGAGCTGCATCTTCTTCTCCGTAAACCGCAGCTGCTGCAGGGCGGAGAAGAAGGATAGGTCGATGTCCTTGTACGGGGACAGCAGCACCGTCACCCGCTCCATCGCATCCGCGCCGGAGGAGGCCGACTTGCCGCGCAAGAAGCGCTGCAGCAGCGGGTGCAGCTTCGGCGGCGTCACCATCCACAGCATCCCCGGCGTGGACGCCTGCTCCTGCCCGTGCAGGCCCTGCAGCGCACTCGAGGGCAGCGGGTGGGCGTTGCGGAAGGCGTCCCGCTGACTGCCGATGACGGAGGCACACTGCGAGATGATGCTCTTCAGTGCCCCCTCCACCCCGCCGAGGGAGACGAGCTCCTTCGCCTGCGCCTCCCAGTGCCGCTTCGCCGAAAACGGGAGGGCGTTCGAGGTGGACAGCTCCGAGAAGTCGGACTCGAAGGAGTCGGCGCCTTGCGGCGGCGGTGGGAAGGCCTTGCTGAGGTCCGCGAAGCAGACGCGCTCGAGGGACGCCGGCTCGCCAGGCAGCTGCGCCACCGCGCCACCGTTCTTGGGGCTGTGCCGGCTGTTGTTGTTGCTACTGCTGCTGCTCCCATCGCTGCCGCTGCTGCTGCTGGTGCTGCTCGCCGTATCGCCGAACAGCGTCTTCTTGATCACGGCGAGCACGCCAGTGTCCACGAGCGGCTCCAGCTTGTCGTACGCGTTGTTCGTGAGGATCAGCACGTTGCGCAGGTCCGGCGGTGCCTCGCTGTCGCTGTTGCTTTTGTTCGCGGTGCCGCCGCGGCCCCCACGCTTGCCGCCGGCCTTCTTCGACGCACCACTCTTCGACTTGCCCGCTGCCGTGCCGGTCGGCACCGGCGGCAGCAGCGTCTTCAGCGGCTCGTAGTTCGCGATGCGCTCCTTCAGCTGCGTCACGGTCACCACGTCTGGCTTCTCGGTGACGGGGATGATGTCATCGACCGCCACCCGCAGCGTCAGCTCCCGCGCGTGCGGCACCGTCGTCCCTGGGCAGTAGATGGAGATCTGCTCCAGCAGGCCGCCCATCTTCACCCGTGTGATGATCACCACGACGGCGGTCTGCTGCACGAGGCCGTCCAGCGTGCACCGCCGGCACAGCTGCTGAATCGTGTCGAGGCTGCTGCGGACATCCCGCAGCGTCAGCGCACTCGCGGCAAGGCCGTCGTTCGCGCTGGTCCCGCCGCTCAGCAGTGCCTCCGCCTGCGTGTACGGCTCCGGCACGGACGTCCCCGTCACGTGGCACACCGCGTGTGGGAACAGACTCGTCACCGGGAATTTGGTCGGCTTCATGGGAATGAAGCGAGAGCCGAGGTGGCGGCACAGTCCACCACCGTAGATGATCGTGCTGATATCCTGCGGGGAGCGGAAGTTGATGCGCTGCCGCACGTCGTCGTCCATTGACTGCGTGAAGTCCATAATCTTCGCCTGCAGCAACTTCTCCAGTCGCTCGTGGTCGAGGCGGAGGGTGTTGGCGAAGTACGTCACCTGCGACTGCGGTACGATCTGCAGGCCTTGCAGCTCCATCTCCATGGAGGCCAGCAGGCCGTCCATGCGGTGCTGCAGCGAGGACATCTGCCGCGTCCCCACCGCGACGTCGAGCTGCGTCTCGTAGATCAGCTTCAGCTTTGCCAGCGGCTGCATGGAGCCTTGCAGGGGGCCGTCGTGGAACTGGAGCACCGTGCGCTCCATCGTGGAGAGGTGCAGGTGGTTGAAGCCCTTGAGGAGGTACTGTGCGTACTGCGCACACCAGATCTTGCCACCGTTGTAGAGGAACTTGCGCAGCTTCACACTACGCCGCAGGAAAAGCAGGATGCGCTTTAGATCCCACCCAACCAGCACCGCGTTCTCCGCCCGGTCGCGCGGGTCTGCGGCGTCTGGTGGGCCGAGAGGCAGCGAGTCCGGCAGCACCGCCTCCGGGTCGACGAACTCCCTCGTCTCGCCGGAACTCTCGTTCACCTTGGCCGACAGGTGCCGCACCGGCGGCGGGTTCATGAGCCCCAGCGAGGGCCACAGCTGACCCAGCACCTCCACCATGCCGTTCCGCGACGAGAAGGGGTTGTCCGCCCGCCGCGCCGCCGTAACGCTGGCGGTTGTCACGTGCATGAAGTAGGCGACGCGGCCGCGCATCGCATCCCGCAGGGCGGTCTCGCGATCCAGCCGAACGGTGTTGTTGAAGATCAGTTGCATGTGCTGCTCCACCAGCTTCGTGGCCTGCGAGGAGGAGGAGGCGTGGGGGTCCCGTGCACCACCGGCGCTGCCGGGGTGATGATGGCCACCACCACCACCACCACCACCGGAGCTGCCGTGCATAGGACGGCCCATGGCGTCGACGGTGCCGCCGCCTGCCGACCCACGCTGACTCATGTACCGCTGCCCGGGGGCAAAGACCGGCTCCAGGAAGCTCGGCATGATCTCCCGCTGCACACTGCGCCGCTGCAGCTGGTAGAAGGCGGTGCTCGGGTGTGGCGTGTGCGGCTCACTCGTCTCCTCCTTCATCAGCCCCATCCAGGTGATGCGAGAAAAACTGTCGAGCGCCTGCGTCAGCATCGCCGTGACATTCGAGCGGTGCGGCCGCTGCAGCCCGAGCTGCGACTCCACGTCCTGCAGGAGGATGGAGAAGGCGCAGCGGCCTTTGCGGGCGAGCGGGAAGCGGCCGAAGGACTCGGCGGCGGTGCCGGTGCCGATGATGTAGATGACGTTGCGCTCCGACAGCGTCAGCGGCTCCACGAACTGACCCGTGAGGAGGTCCTGCATGGGCGGGATGGCCGCGGTGCCAGCCGCCGTGCGGGCGGGGGCGGAGACGAAGATGAGACTCCAGCGGTCGCTGTCGCTGCGCAGGAATCCGGTCGAGGTGGCGGCGACGGCGGTGGCGATGGCCCCGGTGCGACGCCGCGCTGTCTGTGACCCGCTGGTGGAGGAGTAGAGCACGATGGCGTCCGCCGCCGCCCCCAGCTGTGCCTGCAGGAGCTCCTTGTTCAGCATCGCCCCGACGCTGCTGTCGCGGGCCTGGCCCTGGAAGTTGAAGGCGGCGAGCAGAAACGCCTGCGGGGCACACGCGAGTGGGGTGGCAATGAAGTTCTTCCACTCCTCCGCGTACGCGTTCAGCACCGTCACCGTGAGCAGCTGCGGGCTGACGGCGGTGTCCTTCTTCTTGTGCGAGATCACCTCACGCAGCTTCGTGTAGGAGAAGAACAGGTGGTCCGCGTCCTCGTTTAGGCGGGGGTGGTAGCTGCCGGGTGGCGGTGGCGGGCGTGCAGGCCGCGCGCTGCCAATCGCGTTCTGCAGCAGTGTCGCATTGGGTGACTGCAGCGTCGGGACGAAGAGCGCCACAAACGACGCGCGGAAGAGGCTGATCCACTCGAAGTAGCGCGACTTCACCTCGTCCAGCTTGCACACCAGTCGCGCTCCGCTGGCGATGTCTTCGAAGGTGAGGTCGAAGTTCATCGTCGTACGGGCCTCCGGCATGTAAACGGCGATGGCGCGGAACGCCTTGCCGTGCTGTCGGGTGAGGGTGGCGAGACGAAGGTTCAGCGGGCTCTCGAAGTCCAACAGCGACCCGATGCTCGGCAGTGCCGCGGTGGTGGTGGAGGAGGCGCCAGTGGAGGACAGCTGGCGTGGAGGAAACACACGTGCGCCGCCGATTTCCCCGGCCGTTGACGCATCGCCGGCGCCGTCTGCCGCTGCCGCCGCCGCGCCGGCCTCCGACCTTGCTGCGGTGGTGGCGCTGTCCTCGTTGACGTCGTCGGCAACCTCCCGCAGCTCCGCCGCCAGCTCCACCTCCTCCGCCTCTCCCATGGCGTCCTCCTTCACATGGCCCTCACCGTGTCCTGCTGCGGTTGCCCTGGCGGCAGCGGCCGAGGCCGTGGCCTGCGCGTTGTGCAGCTCATCCTCCATGTCCGTTGCCGACTCCACCTCCTCCATCGTTTCTGCGTCGTGCAGCAACGCGCGGCCAGCCACGTCGTCGGCCTCCGCCGTCGTGGCGTGCTCGATGGAAGTTTCGTCGTCCACCTCGTGCCGCTCCACCGCATTCATGTAGCGCTCGTCGTGCGCGGCGACGTCCTGCTCCCCCCGCACATCGCTGTCCCCCGCCTCATCGACGACGGCTCCCGCTGCGGCGTGGCCTGCGTGGCTGCGCTGCCCCGTTGCACGCGCCGCTGCGGTGGCTGCTGACGGCGACTGCGCTGACCGAGCCGAGGCGGAGGAGGAGGAGGCGCGCGTTGTCTTTCTCCTCCGGGAGGCGCCGCCCGTCGTCGTCGCCGCAGCTGCGGTGCTGAGGGTGGAGGCGGCATCCGCGTCTGCTGTGCCGTCCACCGCGCTACTCGACGCCTGCTGGCGCACACGCTGCGCTTTGGTGATGCGGCGCCGCTTCGGACTGCGCGGCTCACCGCCGCCGCTGCTGCTGCCGGATGCGCGGCAGAGCGACGAGGTGTGGTAAAAGTGTGACGACGTGTGGAGAGCCCAGAGCGAAAGCGCTGTGCCGCTGCTGTTGTTTGTGCGTCCGGTGCTCAACAGAGACGGACGAGCTGTTCCATTGTAAGGCAGTGTGGGTTGCAGCGCTGGCGTTGTGAGGGGGCCCGTGGAGGGAAAAGAGGCGAGTGCGGAGGCGGACACACACCGAATGGTCGATGCCGCGGTGGCTGCCCGACGAACACCGACTGCGCGGTACATTCGCTGCTCCTGTTACTGAGCGTGGGTTTCCTTCCAGAGAGCGACGTTCACGCCACTGCAACACGATTACGTTTTTTTTTTTTTGTCGTTGTTGTTGTGGGAAAGGAAAGTGACTTGCGCAATGCAACTCTATGCTGCTTTCGGCAACAAATACTCCAACTTCTTGTTTCGGTTGTGGTTATGTGTGTGTGTGTGTGTGTGTGTGTGTGTCTGAGGGGCAAACGTCACCTTATATGAATGAAACTACTCTGTTCTGTCTATATAAATATATATATTTTTTTATGATTCGCACACGGGCAAGAATTCGATGGTGTGTGTTAAAGAAAAAAGGCAAGCAGCAAAAGCAGCACTGTGCTGGCCTATGCTCTCTTCTTTTTCGTGTGTGTGTGCGTGTGCGTGTGCGTGTTATTATGGGTTTTTTGTTGTTGTTGTTCCTGTAAGTGCCTTTCGTGCGAGCACAACGTTCAGAGTCGAATCGTCAACAGCTGCGCACCTTCATAAGACAACCACGAAACAAACAAACAAAAAAAAACCAATCAAGTTTCCTTTTCTTGCTCCAAAACAAAGCGAAACCAAGAAGACGTGTGTTGGCCAGAGGAGAACAAAGGGAAGAAGGATTTTTCAAATGCATCTAAAGAGAGCGGAGTTTTTCGCGCTGATAAGTGAAGCCATTTTTTTTTGTCTGCGTTTGCGTTTGTCAAGGAGCGTACCTGAGGATCAAAAAGACGGCGAGAAGCTGCTTCATGGTCGCTCATGCATCACAGAGGCCAAAGGTACGCGATGCAAAGACGAAGAACACTTTTTTTTTGTGCGCTCTGCATGATCTGGAGGGTAAAGAGGGGGGAAAAAAAAGAAACAAAGTGCTGACAATTGCTCACAATAAACGTCGCCTCCCCCAGAGCAATAGGAAGTAAAGTCGAAACACCTTGCAAGCTACGCCACTCATTGCTGTGAGCACGGTGCGTTCCCCTGACTTCATTCTCACAGAGAAGTGCTGTGCGTATCCTGTCATCTTTTCTTCTTTTTCTTTTCTATCTTGACTGTTGTTTGCTGCTTCAGAGAAGACAGCATCAAAACAAAACAAAACAAAAAAATCAACGGCTCAAAAGCCCCAGTTTTGATTACTCACACACAAATGCACAAAAGCGGCTACGCAGGTCGCTTACCCAACTGGAAAACCAAGAACAGAAACACACTTTTAAAAAAAAAATGGCAAACGGCTATTTCAACTAGCTGCACATAAAAATAAAACGAAAAACGGAGAGAGAGACTCAGTCACTCTCACAACCCCCACCTGCATCCGCACAAACAAACACCTGCTTACTATATATATATATGTAAGAAATTAGCCAACTCAAGAAAACAAACCAAGAGCGATGTGCAACACACATGAGGAACTGAACGGCTCTGCACTGTAAGAGCAACGCCGAGCTAAACGTGGTTTAAAACGAAATAATCAAGGAAAGGTTTCCAGTTGATAGGCTCGGCGGAAAAAAAAAACACGGAGAGAGAGAGTTGTCGGCGGTGAACACGCACCAGCCTACGCGCGTACAACAGTTGCGACAACAGCGATGGTTACAGCGGCACATTTTTTTGTTTGTTTGTTGTTGTTTGTGTATAGGCAACGCTGGTTTTTCGCTGTCATGATGTGCGCAGTGGCTCTTTCTTTCTCTTGGAACAAAGATGGAGTGGAGGAACGATTGTAAAAACCTCTGCTTTCTCCTGTTGTTGTTTTCTTGTTATAGAAGAAAAGAGAAAAAAGCGGCAGTCACCGCGATGTTCACCGTCGCCGCTCTCATCTCTTTCTTTCCCGAGTCACAGTTCAGCCGTGAGAATTCAAAGCGGTGCAACATCGCAAAACAATAGAAAAAAAAAAGAGGGACTAACACGCGAAAAATGGCGCGATGACAGCGCTCACAACAAAACCGAATGTGGGATGCGCGCGTACGACGCCGTCCTCGCACATCTAACGATTCGATCCTAGTCTCGCACGCCCACCGACTACTGGATGCTCTTCTCCAGATCCTTCAACACGCGTCGGCCTTCGCTGCTGTCGATCTTGCCCCGTGCTCGAGCGATCAGGTGGCGCACGTCGCTGCGGATCTGCTGCGCCTTCGCCGTCTTCTTCGAGATGAGCTCGTCGTGGTCCGACAGGACGTCGAAAAGGAACGACGCCACCGTCTCCAGCTCCGCCGCCGTGTCCGCGGCCTCCGCCTCGCACAGTTGCGTGATGAGCTTCGACCACGTCGACTCGCTCGTCTCGGCATCCGACACCACGTTGGCCACGTCGTCTTCTGACAGCCGCGTCAGCAGCTGCACCACGCAGCGCGCGTTCTGCGCCATCGTCACGTAGGTCAAGCCCTGCGCCACGTGGCCCTCCTTGATGTACTTCTCCGACGTTTCGATGACCGTCTGCGGCGACTGCGTGGACGGGGCAGCGCCACCGGCACCGGCAGCCCCGCCGCCCTGCACCGTCTCCCCACGCTGCAGCGCACCGCGCAGCTCCGCCAGCTCCGCCCGCATCGCCTCTACTTCCTGCACCGCGCCTGAACTCACAATCTGCTGCAGCGCCGACTGCAGCTTCCGGTTCTGCTCCTCCAGCGCACTCATGCTGGCGTTGACGCGGGCCAGTGACTCACTCAACTCCTCCGCGATGTAGCGGTCCACGCGGGTCGCCACGTCCTCGCCGAGGACACGCGCGCTGCTCTGCAGTGCCTCGTCGAGTCGCCGGCGCAGGACCTCCTTCTGCGCGCTGTGGATGTTCGCCCCAAAGGCAGCGTTCACGGCGGCGTCCAGCTCCACACGCAGGGTATCCCGCACACCACGCGTCACACCAATTGCGATCTCGCTCGCGACGGGGGCCAGCAGCTTCGCCAGCGCGTAGCTGTTGAAGGCCTCACTGTGGCGGGCACTGACCGCCGACTGCGGAGCTGCGGCCGTGGTGGCAGCAGGCGCCGCTGCCGTCACCGCCGGCGTGGAGACACCCGCCACGGCCTGCTGCAGCTCTGTCATCTGCGCCTCCAGCGCCAGTGAGATGAGCTGCTGGTGGTCGCGCAGCAGCTGGTCCGGGGTGAGCTGCAGGATCTGCGTAATGTTCTTCAGCACGTTCAGCAGACCCTCCACGGCGCGGCGCACGCTCTCGTCGCTTTGGTAGACGGCGCTCGCCACGAGGCCGTCGAGGGACTGCGGGAGAGACGCGTTCTGCAGCGCCGCACGGGCGGACTGGAAGGCCGCCATCGCCGCGATCGGGTTCGCGTTGATCGCGGCGGCAGAGGTGGCGTTGCCACTCACCACGGCAGACGACGACGACGCCTCCGGTGCCTTGTTGCTCGTGAGGTTCGGACGGAACGGGACGCCGGTGCTGATGATCGAGGGGTCGACAAACGGCGTCGACACAGCTGTCGCAGCCGGTGTGTTCTTGCTGCTGCCGGTGGCCGCCGCCGCCGCACTGGCAGCGTTGTTGTTGTTGTTGACGCTGACGCTGTTGCTGGCGGTTGACGTGTTGCTTGTGGCGAGTTGGTAGAGGTTGAGGTCCATCACCGTGTCCACCAGCACCGTCGCAAAGTGCGCACCCTCGTGGTAGCACACGCTGGTCGGGCGAACGACACAGCCCATGTCGTACACCACGGGGTCCATGTTCGCTTCATCTCGCACCTGCACGCGGGCCGCCTTCTTGTCCTCGTTGAAAACGATAAAACTGTTTCGCGAGGCGAGCATGGTGATGATGCGGCCGAAGGTGAAGCGGCGCAGCTGCACCGGCTCCGCCACCCCGCTCAGCTTCCACAGGCACACCTTCGCGGCGGAGCAGATGGCGAGCAGCGCTCCGGACGCGTCGCTGCTCGGCGCATCACCGCCCGCCGCCGCCGCCGCCGCTGCCGCCGCTGCCGCCGCCACCGCGTCCGTCGCGGCGTTGCTGCCGACGAAGCTCAGCTGGACGATGTCGTCCCCCTCGCAGCCACTCCAGGCCGGTGTGGTGGTGTTGCGCAGGGTGCAGGCCATGACCTTCGTCGCTTCCGACGTGAAGGCGAGCCAGCCGCCGCTAAAGGTGGTGCAGAGGCTCTTCGTCGACGTCTCCTGTGGCAGCTGACGCAGCTCGCGGCTCTGCTCGCTCAGCCGCGCCTCCAGCATGTCCGTCGTGTACTCGGAGATCAGCTTCGAGCTCTGCAGCACCGCCGCCGTCTGGTTGTACAGGATGAGCAAGTCCGGCATGTTGTTTGCCGGGTTGATGAAGAAGTGGAAGCGCTGGATCATCACCGGGTCCACCAGCTTGAAGTACGGCTTCACCGTAAGGCGCGTCGTCGACGCCACCTTCTCGCTCGCCGTGCCTTCCGAGAACGTTTCCGTCACGGCGACCCAGACGTAGAAGTCCGTCTCGGAGGCGGAGGCAGCCACGTTGCTGTGGAAGTTGACGAAGCGCAGGTCGTGCACGGGGCTCTCGTGCAGGCGAAAGGCGCCACGCGCGTTGTTCGTGCGGCAGATGACGCGAATCGCGCGGCGGTTCTTCAGGGTGTAGGCGATGAAGGCGTCCGACTCGCCAAGGGCACGCGGGGCGTCCGTTTCCTCCTTGAAGATCGCCACCAGCGTCCCCACGACGCTCTTGCCAGTGGCGACCGGCACGGCGGTGAGGTCGACGTCGGTGATCATTGTGCGGGGGCAAACACAAAGAAATGTATCGAGATAATAAAAACTCTTGTTGCTTGTTGTTGTTTAGCTAACCACCACACACAAACGTGTCCGTGCTTTGCGTTCGCTGTATGTGTGCGTGTGTGTATCTGCACAGAGGCCAATGGCAAGAACGTGCAAGCAAAAGGTGCAGAGGAGCAAACTACGGTAGAAATTGCTCGTGGACACTCACACAGACGCTTAAACGCAAACGCTCACAAATACCAGTCGGATCGAGAGCACGAGGCTTAATGCAAGCGTTTAAAAGAAAAAAAAAGAGGAGACGCTTTTCTTAGGGCGTGTCGTAAATGTGATATCTGACAAAACGCAAAGGAATAGAAACAAACAAAAAAGCGAACGTACTCACCTAGGTTCTGTTTTTTTTTTGTTTGTTTGTTTGTGAGAATTGTGGAATTTCAATGGGAAGGTTTGAAAAGAAAGTGAAGAAAGGACGGAGAGAGCAACAACGGTAATCAGAAACGCGCGATGGTCGTGGTGAGGGGAAAAGGGGCAGTCTCCCCCTACCCGCGCAAGTGTGGTTTCGACTAGCCTGTCTGCTCAACAAAAGCGAGCTTCCCACTGTCGAACACCTTCACCGTTTTCTGTTTCTTGCTTTTCTGCCTCAGCAGTCCCCCGTCTGGCCCTCCTCTAGCAGTTGCACGCTTCATCGCGCGCAGCACACGTGCCAAGCAACGCGCACCAGCTCAAATGAGCGGACTCTTCTTTGTTGAAGTCCCAGGGTGGTGCCTTGTCGACCAGCCGCGAAAGAGTAGCAGAGCATACGCACTAGGTGTCGAAGCGGCTGTTCCTCTTGCGTCGGTCGGCTAGCTCCAAAGTGAGGAAGTGAGGAGAGTAATGAGAAAAACGTCCAGTTGCTGCGTTTCCAGACCGGGTTTGACACGTTTCTCTTGTTTGTTTGTTTTCGTTTTTCATCTTACAGGCATGTATATACCGTTTTGCATTAGAGAATAAGAATTTTTTTTAAAAAAATGAACTAAATCTGCGTTTTCTATTACAACATCATAAGGAGGTCAGAAAAGTTCGAAAGAAAAAAGGCGTGAGAGGGGTGAAAGGGATATGATGTGAAAAAAAAAAGATTGAATTACTCACGTTTCAGCAAATTACAAGAAAAGAAAACTGATCATCATCATAGTAATAATAGAAGCTACAGTTAGTGTTACCAGAGTATAATAACATGTTTGCGGACAAAAAAAAAACGGCCATTTTTGAGAAGAGGAAAAGGAAACAGGAAACGTGAGAGAAAAGAGAACCCAATTATAAAGGTTACCCTTGTTCCACATACAAGCTGTAGTGGTTGGCTCGTCACGTAGAAGGCGGGAGACCGATGGGTCAAACACGCCTCAATGTATCTTCAGAGCCTCGAGGATGCCAACGCACTTAGGAAAAAAGAGATTGAAGGAAATACGGCAAAAAAAAAACGAGAACTTCCAGTGCAGTACATAATAATACTAAAAATAAAAAGAAGAGAAAAAAACATGAATTTTAATAATGAAAGAAATGCAGGCGACAAAAGTCGAAGGAAAAGAGGAAAGCAGGATGGAAGAAACCGAGGAGAAGGGTGGGCATGAGAGAGACCACCTTCTTGTGTATGCAAGTCGCTTCCAAACCTGAAAAGGATTTTTAAAAAAAGGAAAAATTTCAACAGGAAAAAAAAAGAGAAAAAGTTGTTCTTCAAAAAATAAAGTAATAATCGAGTTGATAAGAAGCGTTTTAAAACTAAAAAAGAAAAAGAGTCAATATAAAAAAGATCCAGCCAGTGTGGTTTTCAAGTAGCGACAACAACACTCACAGCTTATTACTTGCATAGGCAAGAGGAGTGACGTGCAAGCACTCTTATTCATCAAAGACTAATAAATAAAAAGAAAAGCAAACGACGGCAAGGGTGGGAGAAGAAACATAACAGAAAAAAAAAAGAAACAGCAGCAACGTAATGTCGCCGAGACTCGCCGTATGCGCTCGTGGCACCAGCCAACCTGAGAATGGTGGCCATCACAGCCAGCCTAAAAAAGAGCAAAAAAAAAACGGTTTGGGAGATCGCTGGTGTGTGAGCGACACACGGAGGCGACAGCGCTCTGTTTCTTGAAAGAAATCTCATTGATACATGGAATAGATCCCCATCACGGATGAGTGGGCCATCTGCTGCGAACGCGCGTGCGCGGGCGAGCGCGGCGGCGGCGGTGGTGGCTGAGGCACCATGCCGGGTATCGTGTATGACTGATACGTCGCCATGGGCAGCCCCATGTAGGCGTGGTCCGGCGGTGCGGCGGTGGCCGCCGCGGACACGGTGCCGCCACTCACCATGCTCATCCCGACGCTCCCGCTACCCATCGCGGTGGTGCTGGGGAAGGGCTGCCCACCCTCGTACCCTGTCATCACCATCGAAGACGGCGTCCAGTTGTACATGGAGCTCATGTTACTGCTGCCCGGGTGCGGCACCTGCTGCTGTTGCTGCTGCTGCTGCTGCTGCGCAAATAGTACCTGCGAATCTGCCGCCGCTCCTCCAGCAGCGGGGGTCGGCGTGGGCAGAGGAAACCCTTGCGGGATGTGCTGGCGGCGCGAGTTGAAGGAGTGCGGGTGGACGTAGCAGAGCCACCATGAGTTGAGATCTTTTGCCCACTGCACGGCGCGGTCCACGTGCAGCACGTGACGCAGCACCGGCGAGGCAGCCTCCACCGCACTGTCCACCGCAGCCGCCGCCGCGCCGTCACCGTTCGACGTGCCGGACAGCAGGGAGTACCGGCGGTCCTCGTTGACCGTCGCCGCACCGCTCTTCAGCACCGCTGGAATATCCGTCGCCGGCAGGTACTGCTCAATGCGTGGGCACAGCACCGGCACCTCGCCACCGCCGGCGTTACGGCGGACACGCGTCGCAGCAGCAGCGTTTGCGCTGCTCTGCTGCTGTTATTGGTTGAAGCTTGTCAGCGCAAACACAGTGGAGGCCGGGGTGGTGCCCGGGGTGGACCCGCTGAGCGTGCCAGCCGGGGTGCACGCCGTGAAGTTGCCAGAGCTCTGCAGCACACCGCTGTTGTGCAGGGTGGTGTGGCTCGCCTCGAGAC
This sequence comes from Crithidia acanthocephali, assembly GCA_000482105.1. NCBI lineage: Eukaryota > Euglenozoa > Kinetoplastea > Trypanosomatida > Trypanosomatidae > Crithidia > Crithidia acanthocephali. Next base: position 2,171 of record AUXI01000595.1, on the reverse strand, counting down.
TGGTGGCGGACTGACCAGCGGCGCTTTGAAAGCTCACCGTGCCGTTCAGCGCTGCAGCGGCCGCCGCGGGCGGGTAATTCAAGCCAACAAAGTCCGCCTCGTCGGCGAGGATGCGCTCGTACCACCGCAGCAGCACACCGAAGTACTTGTCGAAGTCGATGCGGGTCGTGGTAGCGGCCGCCGCGGAGGACGGGTCGCCGTACGGGGCCGGCAGCGGCGGCGGCGGTGGTGGCAGAAATTTCATTTCCACTGCGGGCGGCAGGTCCTCGAGGAACTTCAGCTTGCGGTTGCGACGCGCGCGCTTCTTCTTCTTGTTCTTCGACTTCTTCCCGTCTGCGCCAGCCGCAGACTCGCCGTGTGCCGCCGCAGCGCTCTCTTCGCCGTCGTCGTCGTCCTCCTCCTCCGAGGCTTCACCTGACTGCTGCTGCTGCTGCTGCTGTTGGTGCTGCGCAACACGAGGACGCGCAGTGGCGTTGTTGCTCGCGGGTTTCTCCTTCGCCGCAACAGCCGCTACGTCCTCCTCTGCCTGCCCCAGCTCCATCGATGTGGGGCCATCCGACACCATCTCCGGCAGCCCTGCCGCCGTCCGCGTCATCCCGTTGGCGGAGGTGAAGGAGTTCATACAGTTGCTCTCCGTGCGTGGCGTGGCCGAGGCATTGTCGCTGTGCTTCTTCTCCCGCTTGAGCAGCCGCCCAGCCGCGGCGGCATCGTCCTCCTCGGCGTGGCTGGCCGTGCTGCCGGAGCCGCTGTTCTGATTGTTGCCCCGGGGGTGGTCGACACCCTTGCTGGACGCGGTGAGGGTCGAAAACTGCGTGGGCGGTGCACGGTCGCTGAGCACGTCTGTCGGATCAGGCGTGGTGGCACGCGAGACGTCGTCGGCGGAAGGTGAAACGGGCAGCACCGTTGTATTACCGTTCTGGCCGTGGTGGGGGTGACTGCTGCTGCTGCCGATGTCGATGCCCGCCGCTGCCGCTGCTCCGGCGCCGCCGTGAATGTTCGTGGCGTTTGTGTAGGCCCGCTGATACGCCTCGTTCGCCGCCCTCGACGGCGGCATGAACGGCGGCGGCGGCGTGCCGTTGGCGTGGCGCTGCAGCTGTCCTTGCAGCGGCGTGTAGCGGTACGGCGTGTGGTGGACGCTGCTGTTCTGGCTGCTTGTGCTGACCTCGGAGCGGACGGGGCCGTGGTGGAAGTAGGGGTGGTGGTGATGCAGCGCCACAGCAGCCGGGTGGCCTGGAGGGACAATCATGCCAGCCGTGTCGGGGGAAAGCGGCGCGCTGGCGGGTTGGTTGTACGGCGGCGGCGTGTCAGACCTGTGCGAGCGCGGTGTCGCCGTCATTTGTGGTGCAGCAGCGCCGTAGTTGCTGTTGGTGTTGGCGTAGCCTGGTGCTGCCGTTGTTGCTGCTGCTGTTGCGGCTGCGGTGGTGGAGGTGACAAAGGTCGACGGGATGCTCATTATCGACTCATTGGCGTTCAATATCACCGCCCCTGGGGAGTTCTGCGGGGTGCTGGACGGCGTGGAGCTCGACTGGAAGACGCGGACAACGCGGGCGGGGAAGCTGTCCGTGGTGGGGGTGCGGTACACACCAGCGGCACCTCCAGCGTCCTGCGCGCCGCCAGCCCCAACGTTACCGTTGGTGTTGTTGACGCGTGGCGCACCAGCGTGTCGTAGCGGCAGCGCCGTCGCGTAGGGCGAGACGCCATCCTGGTTGGAGGCCATCAGCGAGGCTGCTGTCATGCCGCCCGTCGCCACCTCCGGTGTGATGCGCACCCCGATGTACGGGTTGTTGCTGGTGCTGGCCACCGTGTTCGCGCTGTGGTTCCCAAAGCTGTAGTAGAGCGACGACGTCTCGGGGCTGCCGTGACTGTTCGACGCGCTCTCGGTGCGGCGCCGCGTGTACGGCGCGGAGGCGAGCGGTGATGCCGGGGCGTGGATGAGGGATGTGATGTGACCCTGCGACGGCGAGATTTGCCGAGACGGCAAGGACGACTCCGTGCACGAGTACAGCACCGCGCTGTAGGACGAGTTGTCGCACGACAGTGACGCAGTGGAGTCACGGCGGGTGTGCTGGGGCTGGCCATGCGGGCCGCTCGGGTGCTCCGGCGACGACGGGAGGTAGCGCAGCGTGCCCCCCGCCGCCATGAGCTGGTCCCCGAGGGGATTCATAAACGCA
>AUXI01000594.1:0-15792 GCA_000482105.1 Crithidia acanthocephali | reverse complement strand
GGCGGAGCTGCACGTGACGGACTACCGCGTGTCGGCGACGTCGATCGAGGAGACGTTTGTGCGCGTGAAGACGATGGCGGAGCTGCGCGGCCGCGGCCCGACGCTGCACAGCTCGGAGATCGTCGCTGGACAGGCTCGCGTCTACTGAGCGTCAGCATCATACGCACGTTGTTTTGCGCGGAGCAAGCGCTGTCCTGTTAGGTTTGCTGCCTACTATTGTGTTCCGTCTCGTGATGCGTTCCCAACTATCCGAAGAAACGTTTCCGCGCAGCTATCGGGTTGCTGCGGTGTCTGTCGGTGTGTGTGTATCTTTTTTTTGTTGTTGTTGTTGATTGTCAATGTCATAACTGTGCAGGAGTCGCAAAGAGATGAAAACACCTCGGTTGAGTTTTATACGTTTTGGTTTTAATAGACTTTAATGTCTCAACGAGTGAAAACGATTTGTTGCGGGTGTACTCTTTTCCTCTCTTGTGGATCATGTGTCGTTGGTCATTTTCAGGTAGATGCAATTGCCGTGACGGCACACTAAAAAAAAAATCCCTTTTTTTTATGTGGTTGTGCCAGGTTTACGCTATTCGCATTGCTCTGTTTCCTGTTACTTTCGCCGCTCTTTTTTCCCCCAACCTTCCGTTACCTCTTTCCTTTATCGTCTTGACGAACTCGTTTAGTCAACACGCGTAAGATATCGCGAGCAGCTGCGGTAATCTGCCACAAATTTAAAGCAGAAGGACCTTTCGCATTTTCGATTTGTTTTTATTCTAACCACCTGTCCTCATGACAGAGCACGACGAGACGCCGCGGCTGGAGCTGGAGACCGTTCTGGGCTACAGCGGCAACATCCCTGGCAGCCTTGTGGCCCACCCGAACCAGCGCCACCTGCTGTACGCGCTCGGTGCCTGCATCGTCATTCGCGATGTCAACGACCCGCACAGCTCCGACTTCTTCTACGGGCACAACGACAAGATTAGCTGCCTCGCCGTGAGCAAGTCAGGCCGCTACGTCGCCTCTGGCCAAATCACCCACCCCGGCTTCCAGGCAGATGTGTGCATCTTTGACTTTGAGGAGCGCAAGCTGATCCACCGCATGCTGCTGCACAAGGTGAAGGTCCAGGCTCTGGCCTTCTCGCCGGATGAGCAGTTCCTCGCGTCTGTGGGCGGACCCGATGACAACACCGTTGTCCTGTGGGACGTGGCGACAGGCCGCCCTTTGTGTGGTGCACCCGCGCACCCAACGGAGACGAAAGCCGTCGCCTTTTTCAACAACAACTCTGAGAAGCTGATGACCGGCGGCGCGGGATCGCTGCGTGTGTGGACGGTGGACCTCGAGAGCCACAAGATGAGCGCGGTGGATATCAACATGGGCAACATGCGCCGCAGCGTTGAGACGATCGCGGTGGAGCGGACGGACAAGTACGCGTACTGCGGCACCACGTCAGGCGACGTCATCTGTGTGCAGTTGCAGCAGTCCAACGTGTTCAAGATGCAGGGCCCACAAAAGAAGTTGTCAGGCGGCATCCTTTCGACCGTGTTGACGCCGTCGGGGGACGTGCTGGTGGGCAGCGGCGCCGGCGAGCTGCAGCTGCTGTCCAAGATCAACCTCACCACGCAAAACAGCGCCGTGGTTAACGGCGGCGTGACCGGCTTGGCGGTGGTTGGGGACAACTACTACGTCGGGACCGAGACGAGCAACATGTACTTTGTCAACGGCGGCAACTTCATGACGCGGCTGCGGCTGACGTGCCACAGCGAGGCGGTGCAGGACATCGTCTTCCCGGCTGGGTTTAGCGCGGTGTTTGCGACGTGCTGCGGCACCGACATCCGCGTGTGGAATGCGAACACGTGCACCGAGCTGCTGCGGATTGAGATCCCGGACCGCACCTGCAACTGCCTGCAGTTCAGCCGCGACGGCTCCCTCATCATCTCGGGCTGGAGCGACGGCCGCATTCGCGGCTTCGGTCCACAGTCCGGCAAACTCGTCTTCTCCGTGGCCGATGCGCACAAGGTGGAGCAGGGCAGCCGTAGCCACAAGGCTGGCGGCCGTGTGGGTGTGACGGCGGTGTGCGCCGACAACGGCGGCCAACGCATCGTTACCGGCGGCTCCGACGGCCTCGTGCGGGTGTGGGCGGTGAACGGCGCCACGTGTTCGCTGGTGGCCTCGATGAAGGAGCACAAGGCGGCGGTGAACGCAATTGCCATCTCGCACGACGACACGGAGTGTGTGACGGCCAGTGATGACGGCAGTTGCATCGTCTGGGACCTCACCCGCCACCTCCGCCGCAACATCATGTACCGCCAGACGTACTTTCGCGCCGTGGAGTACTTTGTCGACGAGAGTCAGCTGCTGACGTGTGGCAGTGACAAGTGCGTTGCGTATTGGGACTCGGTGGACTGCCACGCCATCCGCGAAGTGCCGGGCAGCCGCACCGCCGAGCTGAACTCGCTGTCGCTGTCACCCGACGGTCGCTTTTTTGTGACGGGCGGCAACGATCGTATTGTCAAGGTGTGGGACTACGACCGCGGGGAGTGCATTGCAGTGGGGCTGGCGCACAGCTGCAGCATCACCAAGGTGCGTGTCTCGCCAGACGGGAAGAAAATTGTGTCGGTGGGTGACGAGGGCGCTGTGATGGTGTGGAATGTAGGGGAGCTTGACATTGAGCCGATCTAATCTTTAGAGTTGTTTCACTTTTTTTCTTGTATGTGTGATGCCGCGTTGCTTTTTCGAGAGGTGTTTTGCGTCGTGTAACGATTGCGTAAATCAAATATGATGTTGTGGCTCTGTTGTTTTTGTCCTGTTCTATACCACCGTTGCGTCCCTTTGTGTAACTCTTTTTTTCTTTCTTGTTGTTCAGGTTCCCGTTTCGGGCTCACAAATAGATTTTGTACTGATATGTTGCCGCGTGGAAAAGGTGGAAGTTGTTTTTTCCTTTTTTTTCGCGTTCTAAAAAAAGCAGTGCACAACATCAAGGTAGTAAAGCACGAGACTTACTGTTTTGTGCGCGTCTGTGTTGTCGACCTGCTCTTTTGCGCTTCACTGACCCACCGCTCTGCTCGGGCAGTGTCGATGCGCGCTTGCAAGTGATAAAAAGCTGCACGCGTCTCTTGCTAGAACAAAGCTCCTCTTTCCCCTTGTTTTAAAGATCGATGTACTATACGCTTTCCATGTAAACTCTTGTTTTTTTTTCTTCTCTTCAGTTGCCCCGCCGGCTGAGATGCGGTTGCCAAAAGTGTGTACGCTTGTATCTTCCGCAGCACTGAAAACAAAACAGAAAACAAAAATGAAATCATACAAGATCGTTGTTTTCAATTTTGCTGTCAAACGTGCGATGGGCAAAGTGCAGGGTGCCACAGCACGTTGGTGTGTCGGTGCTTTCTCCGGAAAGCGAAGAAACAAGCTGCGTTGGGCTCTGCCATGTGACACGTTAAGAAAAAGAGACGAGCAGCAGTCTCTCTCTCTTCTTTCATCGTCACGTTGAGTCAACGGCGGAGTACAGCAACTGTTCTGCTGTTCGTTTTTGCACGTCCCCCTCGAGTTTGCGTGACAGTATCTGCCATTGTCCGATCGCTTTTACGCCTTTTCACTGGGGAAGACGCGTTGTGCATGAGAGAAGAACTCAGTAGTGTTGATGAATGATCCGCTGACCTTGAACCTTTTCTTCACGTGTTTCTCTCCTCTTTCTCCGTATCTTTTTTATTCGCATCCATTGCGGTTTTTTTCTTTTTTGTTGAAGGAAACCTTTCACGCTGGATTCCAAGGAGAAAGCCATTCGTTTTTTTATTTAAATCACGTTTCTTGCCTCTTGAGGAGTCACATACGGAAGGAAAGTGAATCGAGAAACTTACACAGAACCACACACTCGTCACAGAATGATGCAGAACAACGGACAGGGCGAGTCGCAAGACTGGAAGACCGACTCGCGCGTCAACAACGCTGATCGGACAAGCAATGACCAGTTCAACACTCCACCACCCGCGAGGGCTGGCGAGCCGCAGCACAACGAAGACATCGAGGCGAGCGAGAACCCGATGGGCTACGACTACATGCCCACCCCTTTTAACCCACCCCGCATTGATCGCTGCCGCGTTGACAACTTCATCATGCTAGGCATCATGGTGCTGATGTTCGTCTTCGGTGTGGCGGCGCTCGCGACGCCGATTGTGTCTTACACGTCTTCTGCCATCACCATCACGGTGGACTGTCTCTACGTGTGGGGTGTCTCGACTGCCGGCACGCACTCCCGCAACAGCAACCACGACGTCTTCTGCAGCAACTTCACGATCAAGTCGGACGGCTTTGCGGCGCTCTTCATCATCAGCGTGCTATTCAGCGTGCTCGGCGTTGTGCTGGCGCTGACGCCGATCATCTGCGGCCGCGTCATCTGCTGCCGGTACTTTGTGCAGGTGCTGATTGTCCTGTGCTGGCTCTTCACGATGATAGGTATGATCCTGGGAGCGCAGATGCACAACGATGCGCTGTGCCACTCTACGGCGCTGAAGAACATAGGCTTCAAGTACGGTCCCGCCTTCGGTCTTGCCGTGACGCTGTTTGTTCTCTTCACTCTCACCATCATCGTGCTGGTTGTGTGGATGATTCGCTACCCAGCGAAGTTGCGTTACTAGGCAATGCGGAAGCGCAGACTGTGCTTCCTCATTGAGCCACTTTACGCAGTTGTTCGTTTTTTTTTTACACCTTTTTCTTTTCAAGTAAGTGTTTTCGTTGCCTTTGTACCGCTTTGTTTCTTCATCCCGTTCTTTTTCTCTTCTTTTGGTCTTTCTTGAAAACGCAGACGGCTTTTCCTGTCAATTTGAATCAGTGTTCTGTTTATTTGCACATTGACGTGCTTGTTTTCTTTTTTCTGATGGGTGTTGCTTTCTCTATTGATTTGTTTTGTTTCGAAATAAAAAGCGCGTGAGGGTCGAAAGATGGAAGCTACCTTATCATCTTCCACTGCCCATCAACAATTGTCTAGCTTTGTGTCCTTATCGATTGCAGGTGGAAGGTGACAAGGAAAGCCTGCAGAGTTCTCAAAAAAAAAAATAAGAAGAAGAAAACTTTATTAGGATTCAGGAGAGGACAGCAGACAAGCAAGAGTTGCTTGTTGAGTAAGCCTCGGCTGTGCAAATAATAAATAGAAAGGACTTTGAGATGATAAGAGAAAGTCACTTTTTTTTTCTTCATGTCCCTGTTTGTTCTTCCGTGCGGCAATGGCAAATGGAAGCGCTGGCATGTTGCTTCTCCTTTTTTGAGGCTTCGCATGGTGCCCGTTGCCGTACGTGCTCTTGAAGGTTTTCAGTTCCATTCTCCGTCTCCAAGCTCAAGTGGCTGAGATCACGCGAGTGGTTTTGTAGTGACACCGTAGCACACACCAGTCGAGATAAAGAAAGTTCCAACCGATGCAGCCTCTATTCACTTCTCCTTTGCTCTCTCTCTCTTTTTTTTTTTTTACCGCACATGCTTGCTCCGTCAACCGCTCTCAATTGCTTCCTGCGCTAAAGTGTATAAACCTAATTGTTTTCTCTCTCTATATATATTCATTTCTCACCTAGCTCGTGACGCTTTCCGTGACAGCAATCGCATTTTGTTTTTTGGTTTCACCTTGTGTTACGTGTGCAGATCGTCGCCATCGCACTCGCTTTCCGTTGTCACCACTAGCTTAACCATTGTTCATTGATATTTCCTCCCGCAGTTACCACGCCTCTTTCCTAGTTGCGTTCCTCAGCTTTGGTGGGTTATACCGTAGAAGCGAAGACAAGAGAAAAAACACTGGAGAGAAAGAAAAAAAGACCCCCGTTCTGTTCTCCTTCTCTTCTTGTTCTGTTCCTTTTTTTTTCTTCCACTACTATTATCATTTCTACTCTCCTATATTTTCCACGTTGTTTGTAACTTTTTTCGCTTCGTTTCCGCTCCTCATACACAGTGAGTTTTTCTTTTTTAGGTAATCTAACTCTTTTCACCTCCATTTTTACCTCCTTTTTCCTTTTATCATTTGCCCTTTTCGTTCTCCAACGTCAGCCGCCTCTCTAGCTATCGAAAGAAATTCTCTCGCCCTGCCGCGACCCTTTTACAGTGTAGCATTCCTAAACCGTGTACAACAGCCATGGCTTCTCGCGATCCCTTCCACGAGGACGGCGACGACTACGACCGCGCGGCCCCGCATCCGCGGCCGGACTCCGACGAGGACACCGACATCTCGGAGGCCCGTGCGGAGCGTAACAACAACAACAATAACAACCGCCCCAGCAGTCACGAGGAGACGCCGCACCCGGAGAGTCACGAGCCCGATGATGTGCAGGACGAGCATCACTCCAGCCAGCCGCGCGACGGCGAGGGGGAGGAGCGCCATTCGAGCCAGCCGCACGATGACGAGGATGAGGAACTGCACTCCGCCAGCCCGACCGAGAAGTACAACGAGCGGGTGGCGCAGGCGTCGATGGTGTGGGCGACCGGACTCTTTAGCGGTCGCAGCTACGTGCCGCGGCCGAAGAAGGTCGACGACGCGGAGTTGAGCGAGACGGCGAAGGAGGAGCTGCTGATGAAGACGACCTACACCGTGCCGCGCGGCTACCGCTACTACCCCGAGGAACTGCCGGCCATCATCAACCCCAAGCCGGAGGGCCACCTCTCGCGTGCCCTCATCGTGCACCTCATCATGAACTTCGTGGCCTTCGCCTTCACGCTGACGGCGGTGTGCCCGGTGCCGTGGTTCCGCGGACGCGACATGGTGGAGGGCGTGGACACCTACCAGGGCCGCAAGTACACGCTGTGGAAGCAGCAGGGCGGCTCGCTGCCGCCCATCACGATCAACTCGATGAAGACCTGCCCGATTGAGAAGCAGTTCTTCCAGACCATCGCCGCCTCCATCATCATGGGTCTTGTCTTCACCGTCATCTCCATGATTCTCGCCGGTGTCCGCTTCGCCGGCCGCGGCGGCTACGGTTGGATTCTGCTCTTTAGCTTCCTGGCCTTCGCCTGGACGCTCTGCGGCAACGCGATGTCGATCAGCCTCTACTTCCTCAGCCGCTGCGACGCGACGCGCTTCTCCAACATCGCGCACTTCCACGCCGGCTTTGCACTCAGCCTCATCGCCTGGATCTTCCAGCTTGGCGGCCTCCTCGCCATCGTCTTCACCACCCGGTTGAACGTCGGACCGGTGCTGAAGGCTGTGCGTGTGATGGACACCTACTACATGGTGCTGCTGCTCATCTCGATCGCCTTCCTCGTCATCGGCAATGCCACGACGGTGTGGAAGCGCAAGTTCAACACCGCCGATGTGAAGGTGGTGCGCGTCACCTACTGGCACACAGAGCTGATCATGCAGAACGGCACGAGCCTCTACTACGGCCGCGCGCACTACCGCTGCGGCGCCTACGGCAAGCGCATGAAGGCGAGCATCTCCTTCCTCATCCTCGCTACCATCATGCTCTTCCTCGCTGCCATGTTCGGCATCCCGGCTTTCCTTGCCCGCGGGTGCCGCATCGCGTCGCTCGTCTTCACCGGCATCGCCGAGGTGTTTCTCATCATCTCGTGGGTGATCGCGGTGGTGGTGCGCTACCGCAAGAGCTGCACGCTGCCGGCGCCGACGACGACCTACGCGAACTACCCTGGTGTCCCCACCGGCGTTTTCCACGGCAAGACGGACTTCCCGGGCTACGGCGTGCAGGAGGGTGTCATTCTCCCGATTATCGCGTGGATTCTGGCGCTTGGTGCGATGGTACTGAACATCGTTGTTCCGTGGCCCGAGATCAAGGAGTAAGAAGAGCGCGAAAAAAAAAAAAAGCAGAACGAAGAAAAGATCGATGGAGAGAACGTGTAGAAGGGAGAGAATTAAAAAAAGTGTAGTGCGCTGCGGGCACAGCAAGAAATGGGTTGCACCTTCACCTTCAGTTTTCTCTTTTTCGTAGCACCTTTTCCCGCTGTTTTGCTGCTCACTGAGACGTTTTTCAGTTTTTTTTCTTTTCAAATGCCACTTTTCATTGCTTAGCCTTTTCTTGCTCACCTCTGTTACACCCTTCATTGATGCTTTGACCTTACAGAAAAGCTCCTTCTTTCCTTTTTCGCATCATTTTTTTTTTCTATCATTTCCACAGTAAGTGTTTCTGTACTTAAAAATTAGCTCATTGACTTCTTTTCTACTCTTTTTTTGTTTGTCTGGTTTTTCCCGTCCCAGACACACACCTTCACACACAAAACGCGCGAGAGCCGTTTTGGTTCCGTTCTGTCACTTCTAGTGTTGCTGTTCTGTTCATCTCTCTTCTGGGGTTTTGTCTGTTTATTTCTTCGCTGCATGATTGTTGTTGCTGCTGCTGCTGCTGTTTGTCATGCCTTCTTTTTTTTTTTGTGAAGGCTATTCAAAGCTCTTTTGTTCTCTGTTCCGCTTCTCTGCGTTTTCATCTGATCCCTTTCACAGCCACGCTAGTTGTGCAGCTGTCCGCGGGCCACCTCATTTCTTTTTCTTTTTGTGTGTCTCGATGCCCTCACCTTCTTTCACCCGCTTGTAGTGTCCTCTTCTTCTACGCCTCAAATCTACACTGTGCTCGCCATTACCTGAAGTGGTGTGGCATGATGTTTTTCGCTTGACGGTGGGGACTCTTTGTTTGAAGCACTGCTACCGTGTGTATGAGTGCGCTTGAGGCTGATCGAAGCAACACACAAACCAAAAAAAAAAGGAATATCCTGATAAGAGATAGAACGGTGGTCGCGTGGTTTCTTTAAGGCATGATCGCACTTTTTCAGACAGAGACAGGATAATACGGGAGCTGCGTTTTTCTTCGTTTTAGGTTTCGCATATGAAATCTCCGTTTCTCTCCACGTTCTCGCGTCTCTCCCCCCTTGATGGTTGTCAACGGGGAGACGTTTTTTTTATGGGCGTCGAGAGAGCCTTGGGCCAGCAGTTGGTTGTCGTATTTGTGACACTGCTTGTTTTTTTTTTTTTTTTGCGTCAGCCTCTCGTCGTTGTTGGCTGATTTGTTGTTTCTCCTTTTCCTATCTTTTTTTCTTTTTCTAGGCGATTGTGAAAGACAAACGTGCTTTTATTATTCATTACTTTTCTTTTTTGCTCATTGAAACTGTAACAAAAGCAAGTATACACTAAAGGGCATATCCAAGTTCAGCCCCAAAAAAGAAAAAGAAGGGCGTTACCTCCCTATGGTAACCACTGGGCAAGCACTGAAGAGCCACCCTTCTTTCTTTCTTCTTTCTTCTTTTTTTTCTATGTTTTACACAAGTCTTTGTATCTTTCTTTCCGTTTCTAGCACCGCTATGAGATTTTTCAAATGGAAATGCCGTCACCAAACTATTCGCTTTCAGACCGAAAGGACCAACACAACTTTGCTGGTTTGAAAAGAAAAAACCCACTTTCGACTTGTTTTTGTATTTCGTGTTGTGTGCTCAGTCGTTGATAGCACACGTGGAAGTTTTTGTGGCCAACAAAGCACGCACCCTTCTGGTTCGTAATTTTGTTTGCTTTTTTTGTCATCGTTATTGGATAGCAAAAAAAAAAAAGCACTAATCACAGAACAAGTACTTGCAAGAGATCGCGATCGCAGAATTCTTTTTTTTCGTGGTTTTGCTCATTGCCACTTCACGTAGCAACCGTGGAAAGGCGGAGGCTAAAGTACAAAACAATTCAGACAAAAAAAAAGGAGGCTATCGGAGGAGAAAGGTATGTTGTGCCCCATGCGCGCACATCCAACGGTTTTCGACAAAGAAGCCTTGGACAAACAAAAGTGCAGAGGAAACGGACACCGCAAGATACATACACACGCGCGCACACACAGAACTGACTTGTGCAGCTTTGTTAATCAAAGATCGTAGCACAACGCCCGCGAGCGAAGGTAAGTGTACGCTTTTTACTTTTTTTTGTGTGTGTTCTTCTTGTGTTGCTGCTAATGCTCCACAAAACAATAGCACAGACATATAGAAGACTGTCAAGCAGTGCTTTGAAGCTTCTCTTCATTGCAATGCCGATGGAGTCGCCAGAGACTCTAGGTATAACTACCTACGAACAGTTTATCACCTGTTCGGGCACACACACCCCCACACACCTATATCACCCTACCCCTTTTTTTTTCGTTTTGACTGCGCACCTGCTTTTTCGGTTCTCTTCAACGAGTAGGGGAAAGGCAGTGCACCTGCTTTCATTCAAAAGGTTTTTTTTTCCTTTTGACTCCTAATCTTTTAGGATCTTCCTCCTCTCTGTTCTTTTTTCCCCTATGTTTTTCTTCTTGTTTTTGTTGTTGGCGTTGCATCCACTTAAACCACTAAAGCGAGTACCCTACCTTGTGTACTATTGCGCGCGCTGTACCATCCCTCAATGCTCTTTTTTACATTACTTCTGGTGTTTCCTCTGCATGCCTACTTCTCCGAGTCCTTCACCTCTCACGCATTTCATTGTGTGGGCCTCCTTTTGCGTGTCTCTTCTCTTTATTGTGTGTGTATGTGTGTATCTTTTCTCCTGAATCCACGTAGAACCTCTGATACCATTTCTAGTCTTCTTTTCTGTATCCCCCATGCCACGTTGCCTTGCAGCTTTTTGCGTGTGCTTCCAATCAATTGCGCGTATATCTTCTTCCTTGAAATACATTTAAAAAAAAGGACCTCAATACAGCGTTCCAAAGTACGGGTATACGTATCTCTTTTCTTCTCGTGTGCAGTAGGTGCGCTTCCGTGTACGATCGATCTGCTTCCGAGTCTAAAGATTGGCCAGGCATCTTCTTTTATCAGTTTCATACATGCTTCTCTATATAGTTTTTTTTTNTTTTTTGCGAGAAGGTGGAGTATGATTTACCAAATTTGTTGACCAAGTTATATATATATATATATATGATTTCTCCTTTTTCTACTCTGACTTGTTTTCGTTTCTCATTGCCCGTTTGTTTTTTCAACTCCTCGTCGTGCTCAGTAAAAGACAAAAAAAAAAAGCTCCTCAACAACTTATGGTTGACGAAAAAAAGGAGCGTGTAGACCGGGGGCTTCTCTTTTGGAGAGGCTAAAAATGCGCGGCCAATTGCAGATAGTCAAGAGAGGCAAGCTCCGAATGGCCTTGTCGTGACTACTCTGTAGGTTTGTGAGATGTCCTCCGCTGTATGTAAAAAGCCGGCTGCAAACAAACAAAAGTCTATTTGCGGGCGAATAGGGCTCTTTTTCCCCGCCTCTTTTTCGATTTTGCAAGTTGATTGCGGCCAAGATGTGTAATACACGTCGATGAACGACGCTATGAGCCGTTGCGCGTACACTGATTTCCTGCTTTCGACTCGTCGACTGACAGGATCAGCGGTGACGATAGATGGCATTGCACCATGCGGTTTCTGCGCAAGTACGGCTTCTTCTCATTTTTCTTTGCCTCTTTGGAACTGCCGTCTCCGCTTTTCATCGCACGTTTTTTTTCTCTTCCTCTGCATTCGGTCACAAACGGATCATCTTTCTGCTGCGGCTCTATCACTCAGTTCAGCACGTAGTAAAACCAATTCGGCACTTCAATTCGGAGCGAGTTAGCAGGTAGACTTTACCGAACAACTCGACGTCAACAGTTCCAAAACGTATTTCCATAAACACACACACACACACACACACAATCTTTCCTTTCTCTTCCTTATTGCTTTTCGCAGCTGTCTCCTAAGCACCCAACATATTTTTTAGGACCGCAATGTTCCGCTTCAGCCCTCTGATGCTCGGAAAGGCGCTGGTGGTGGCGGAGATGGTGAACGGTAAGGTTTCACCCGCCACGCTGGCTGCCATTACGGCGGCCAGCAAGGTCGGCCCCGTCACGGCGCTCGTGGCCGGATCTGCGGTGAAGGAGGCCGCGCAGGTGATGGCGCAGGTGCAATCGGTCGCGGAGGTGCTCGCCGCGGATGGCGACCACTACGACCACGGTCTGCCAGAGGAGTACGCGCCGCTCATCGAGGCTGCGGTGCGGGCCCACGACTACACGCACGTCTTCGCCGGCACCTCGGCGTTTGGCAAGAACGTGGTGCCGCGTGCCGCTGGTCGGGCGGGCTGCATGCCGATTGCGGAGATCACCGAGGTGAAGGATGAGAACACCTTTGTGCGGCAGACCTACGCCGGCAACGCCATCACGACGGTGAAGTCGACGGACAAGGTGAAGTACTGCACCGTGCGCGGGACGGCCTTTGAGCGGGTGGCCGCGGAGGGCGGCAGTGCGGCGGTGGTGAACCTCGCCGCGGTTCCACCGGCGAAGCAGTCGAAGTTTGTGGAAGACAAGCTGACGACGAGCGACAAGCCCGACCTGGCGACGGCGGCCACTGTCATCTCGGGCGGACGTGGCATGAAGAGTGGGGAGAACTTCAAGCTGCTGGAGGAGTTGGCAGCTCCGCTGCACGCCGCCGTCGGCGCCACCCGCGCCGTTGTGGACGCCGGTTACGTGCCCAATGAGATGCAGGTCGGTCAGACGGGCAAAACGGTCGCGCCGAACTTCTACCTCGCCTGCGGCATCTCCGGTGCCATTCAGCACGTGGCGGGTATGAAGGACTCGAAGGTGATTGCCGTGGTGAACACCGACGAGGAGGCACCCTTCTTCCAGATTGCGGACTACGGCGTGGTGGAGGACTTGTTCAAGGTGGTGCCAGCGCTGACGGAGAAGGTGAAGGCAAACGCGCAGTGAATCGCGGAGAGGCAAAGGGGGATCAGTTGCTGCAGCGCCGAGGCAGACTGTTAGAAGTGTGCCGCTATCACCGCTTGTCAGCCGGACGGAAGAAAAGAATGATTCAGCTTTTTCTTCACGCGCAAAGCGAAAACGGTAGCACCGCAAAGTACAATGGGGATATCTAATCTTTACGCGATGAATTTACTCGTGAGTTACTTGCTTGGCTTTAATGTCCGTATCTACTCTTTTTGCTCGCTTGTTGTGCATTTGCTTATCATTATTTTTGGTACTGTGCTAGCTATACTCTATATTCTTTTAATTTTGACAATCTTGCACACTCCTAATCCTCACCAACCTGATCGGGTGGTTTGCGACGAAGAAAACAAAGCAAAGCAAAGCACAAAGAAATAGCCGGACCAAATCTTGTAGCTTGTTGAAAACTCGACTACCCTGCGACTTTTTTTCCCCCAATTGCCGTAAGCCACTATGTGGCCAAAAGAGCCTGCCTTTGCGTAGGCAAAACAACTGCGAGCGTATACACATCTCTTTTTTTTTTCCGGACAGATTACTTATCTCATCTATGGATAGAAAACTTGAAAGAAAAAATAAACGAAGGGAACAGATCGAAAGAGGTACTGAAGATACCAAAGCGAGAAGAGGCTTTGAGGTACCTCTGCAACGCCTGAAGTAAAACAACAAGGGAATCTGAGAGGCTGTGACAGCGTGGCTCTCTTGCGAAAATGAAGTCCTTCAACATCAGCACCGGTAGTGGATCGTGCTGCTGCAGACGGTGTACGCGAGGCCGCAGCTTGTGCTTGTCTCGCGCTAGTTTTATAGCTCTCTCGCTAGTAGGATGTGTCAGCCTTTGTTTTCAAATTTAGGGCGACGGCATCCAATGCGTGTGTTTCCCCAAGTTAATCCAAGCTCGCGTGTTTTCGCTGACCAAAGACTGTTGGGTCATTTGCATTCCTGTCCAAGATTCTACTTGTAGCCTTCACCTTCTCTGTTGTTAAACCAATGCACTTTTTGTTCCCTCTAACACTTTCTCCAATCATTGTTTTATAGTTTTTCAACACCACACACGAGAACGCATTTTTTTTCTCTTCTTATTATCTTCTTCAGTTTCCTCATATTCAAAATCTATAATTTCTGTTTGTACGTTTTTTTTTTGCGTGTAGAAATACACACATCTATCGCTAAACAACACAGTAGAACACGTTTTCTTACTATCTGTTTTGTAAACCCAGATCACTTTTTTTCCTCTTTTCTTACAATCATGCCGCAGACGCACAAGGTGCCGTATGCGACGCTGTTCGAGCACAACTACGTGCTGCACCGCGTGTTCGCGGCCCCGCCGAGCAAGGTTGCGCTGACGGAGGAGTTCCCTGGACGTGCGACGGCGCAGTTCACGTACGGCGAGCTGCAGCGCGACGTGGTGGCGATGGCGGACCTGCTTGTGCGGCGCAAGGAGGCCGTCGCGCAGGCCCGCGGCGGTGCGTCGCTGGAGTGGGTGCAGCCGAGCAAGCCTGCCGGTGTGCGCAGCGTGTTTGCGCAGGGCGAGCGCACGCCGAGCTGCGACGTGATGAAGGATATTGGCTTCTACACAACCTCTGTTCTTGGCGGTCCCGGTTACACGTACGTGGTCTCGCTGCTGGCGAGCTGGACGCTGAACCAGCTGGCGACGCCGATGTCTGTGTTGCAGCGCTACAACGACGAGCTGATGTACGTGCTGGAGCACAGCGGGAGCAGCAGCATTGTCGGTGAGACAGCGCTGCTGAAGGAGAAGTTCCCCTCGGAGTACGACGACCTGTACGTTCGTGGCGCGGCCGATGTTAGCAACGTCTCCGCGAAGGCAGCCGCAGCACTGAAGGCGGAGAAGGCAGACACCTACAAGGTGGACACTGTCGCGGACCTCCAACTGATGCTTGAGGAGTTCCGCATGCAACATAAAAAGGACGCACCGGCAACGGAGGCGTACTGCTTCGACACGGATCATCTCGACCAGCTGAACCCGCTGTTTCGTCGCTGGTACGAGGACGTTGCAAGCCGCCCCAACGTGTACGATGACTGCCTCATGATTTACACTTCTGGCACCACTGCTCGTCCTAAAGGTGCGGTGCACACCCACGCGAGCGTGAGCAACATGGTGAAGGTGCTGCAGGAGGCGTGGGAGTGGAAGGACACAGACGCCATCCTGCACGTGCTGCCGGTGCATCACATCCACGGCCTGGTGAACATCCTGCTTTGCTCCTTGGCTTCTAACGCTCGCTGCGTGTTTACGAAGTTCGACGACGCTAGCCGCGTGGCTCGTCGCATCGGGGAAGGCGATATCACGCTGTTCATGGCGGTGCCGACCATCTACACAAAGTTCATCAGCTCCACTGCAAAGGACTTTACCGAGGGCGAGAAGGCGTACTTCAAAAAAACGTGTCTCGACAATGTCCGCCTTATGATCTCCGGCAGTGCGGCCCTCCCCGTTCCCACGCTGAACCAGTTCCGTGAGCTGTCTGGGCACACGCTGCTGGAGCGCTATGGCATGACGGAGATCGGCATGGCCCTCAGCCAGCCGATTCGTCCGGTGGAGGAGCGGCAGCCCGGCACGGTTGGGTCGCCGCTGCCGACGGTGGAGGCGTACGTGCACAAGCCGGAGACGGAGGAGGCGGCGGAGCAGGCGGAGTCGAAGGAGTCGCAGTACGACGAGGTGGGCAGCCTGGCGATTGCGTCGGAGTCGCTGTTCGACCGCTACTGGAACAACCCTGCGGCGACGAAGAAGGAGCTGCGGACGAACGCTGCGGGGACGCGGTTCTTCGACACGGGTGACACGGTTGGCGTGCAGCACGCGGCGGGCAAGGCCGCGGTGTACACGATACTGGGGCGGTCGAGCGTGGACATCCTGAAGTCGCGCGGGTACAAGCTGTCGGCGCTGGAGATCGAGGCGGCGCTGCTGGCGCACAAGGAGCTGTTCTACGAGATCGCGGTGGTGGGTGCTGCGGACGAGGTGCTGGGGGACAAGGTGGTTGCTGTGGTGGCGATGCAGCCGGAGGCGGCGAAGGCGCGCGGGATCGTGTTCAGCGAGAGCGTGCGCTCGCACGAGTCGGCGGAGCTGACGGCGGAGCTGAAGAAGGTTGCGCTGGAGACGCTGGCGCCGTACAAGTGCCCGTCGCGCTACATCATCCGTCCCCGAGACTCCCGCG
>AUXI01000593.1:0-15811 GCA_000482105.1 Crithidia acanthocephali | reverse complement strand
CACAAAGGCTACGCCTTAACGTCGTTAAAAGCGAACAAATGTGCGAGTTGACACGATAGTTTTTTCNCTTCTCTTGAAAAAGACAAATGCCAGCCGCAGATCAGCCTCTTTGCAGCGAAGCACACTCGCGAAATCCATTTCATGCATCTGTGCTTCGCCATCGCAATCGATCCTTTTGTGTGTGTGCGCACCTTGTAACGTAGATGTTTGTCTTTGTCATGATTATTGCTTTTTGAAGTCAGCTGAGTTTCGATCCAACAACAAAACAAAAAAGACTCCTTCGTGCCTGCTCAATAAGTTGTTGTTTTTGTTGTTGTTGTTGTTGCTGCAATGCAACTGTGTGCACGAGTGAAATGCAACTTTTGAGCACTGAGGAGAAAAGACACGGAGCGTGCAAGCTCACTAAGAAGCTACAAGCTGTCCTTCATCTTTTTTTTCTTTTTTTTTCGTTACGTGGACGGGAAACAAGGATGGAAATGAACTGCACGTGCATGCGGTCTCTCCTTGTGTCATGGAGGTACTCGAACCCTCACGATGGCACTCGTGAAAGTCGCATCCACACTTCCTAAAGAGCGTACATTAGTTTCCTTGATGAAGGATGACATCAGAATAGGAGAACAGCTTTCATTTTTCCGTTTCTGAAATCTTCGCTTCCAGTCGCCCACATTTTTTCTTTTTTCGTGTATGTGTGTGTGTGTCCCCGCCATCGGCTGCAAAAATATATATATATTAACTAAACACTTCTTTCTTCTCTTGCTCGACAACCGCTATATATGCGTGACTCATCTGAAGAGTTTTGTAGCGTCATTCTTCCTTTTTTACCTGTTGTATACTCATGACGTTGCTGGCTCGCAGCTAAGTCCTTTTGCTTCTTGTCCTGCGAAAGAAGAATGCTGAAATAACGAAAACCGTGCGAACGCGTTGGCTTTGGTGATGTGCGTGGGGCACACGAAGAAAAACAGAGGTGCTCATCTCTCTGAGCTTCTGACTTCTCTCATCTTCACTGGAATGAGGATTGGGTAGAACGATGAACAACACCTGTAAGCGATTGTCTTCTTTCATGTTTGCTTTTTCTTTTTCTTTTTTTCTTCAATGCGTTTCATCTTCTCCTTTTTTTTGTCGATCTCTTGATAGATATGTGCGTCTAGTATTAGACGATGATTAGCGTGACTGTCTTTACTGTAGCAAATCCACTGTTTAAACTCGTCCTTTTCAACTGAGAAAAGGGGAAAAAGGGGGGACGAGAACGCGCAACAGCATTCACTAGCTGCTTGCCAAGGCGAGCCAACGCCCGTCGATGGATAACGTGAAATGAGAAGTTACGGTCGGTGTTGTGGAAGTCGAAATGACTTCCCGTGAAGGTGTCATCCTGGTCAGTGTCAAACGGCAACACAATACTGCACTCAGTTGAAGCGCCGATCTTTGTGCCGAAACGAAGCTTGATGGAGTGGTTTTTCTCTCCCATGTCAGCAGGTAGCTAAGACGAATATCTGCCTCTTGTCTCCTCATGGACAACGGCAGCACTGCCCCACCTCTCTGCCGTTTCCCGTCTTTTTCAACTTCTCTCCTCTGTACACCGCCTTCACTCCTCCGTTTTCACTTTTGAAGTTTATGTGAGTTTTGTTTGCCAGCTGCAGGCAACGACACGTTTCTATACAAAACAGCTTGTCTGCTACCAAATTCCACGCACTCTGTTCCTCTAGCGTTGTGACTCCACACTTTTCATAGTGTTCTGCTACCTTTCGCACCAAAGCACGTGCGCGCTCACGTCTCTTGTTTTTCTTTTTGCAGACCAGTTTTCTCGTTCCTTTTTTTTTCCTTCAGATTATTCCTTCTGTAGATCAACTTTATTTTTTTTTCTCGTTGTTCACTGAACGCCGTCGCTGCTATTCTTTTGTTTGTTTCTTTGCTCCTTTCCTCCTTGTACTTGAACATCTCTACTACCTTCATCATGCCCGGGTCATCTCTGGAACTCTCGCCAGTCACGGAGGAGCGTCTCTTGGCCGCCGCCGCGGTGCTGCGCCTTTCCCCCGACGCCTTCCTGCGTCGTCTCCTCTCGCAGCACTACAACACGCTCGGTGGCCTCCCCATTGACCTCCTGCGCTACATCTTAACGTTTCTCGACTACTCCACCATCTCCGGCCTCGCAGCGCGGGTGTCGAAGTTCTGGCAGGACTGCGTGCTCGAGTCGCCGCAGAACTCCTTCTCGCGACTGCGACAGGTGCACGGCATCCACCTGCTCGACCCGGTGCACGGCCTCTTCTACTTTCCACGTGCACTGAAGCGAGTTGTGTTCGACACGAAAGGCAGCAGCAGCGGCAGTCACACCGGTGGTGGTGGTAGCGGCGCCGCTGCGGTTGGGCTGCGCTCTGGCGGCGATCTGCGCCGCGCCTTCTCCGCTGCCGCCACAGCGCTGCACAGCAACGCGCAGGCCGTGCCGGCGTCGTCGTTTCTCACCGTCGACATCCGCACGCAAAACACCAAGGCGCTGCCGTGGGGCTCCGTGGCGGCGACGGTGCGCCGTGCCATTGAGCGGGAGCGGACGCAGTACGGCGCGGTGCGCACGCCTGGACTGCAGCGGCCGGAGGACCCGGTGTGGTCGCAGGCCGCGACGGTCACCTACGACCGGCACATCTACATGTTTGGTGGGGAGACCTACGAGGGGCTGGTGCTGGACCGCGCCTACGACTACGACCCGATAACGAAGCACTGGGTGGTGCTGCCGGACCTCAACGAGAAGCGTGCGGCCGCGAGTGCGGTGGCCTTCCACGGTCGCATCTTCGTCTTTGGCGGCTACAATGAGGAGGGGGAGGTGTTGGACAGCTATGAAGTGCTTGACGTGGCGACGCGGTCGTGGGTGTCGCGGCACTACCCGCCTTCCTGGCTGTATGACACACACGCAGCCAATGACACCGCTGCCGCTCCCACACCACACAAGATGCCAGCAGACGCGGTAGGAAGGGAGGAGAATGACGATGTAGCCTTCTTTGGCGGCGCACATGCCCGCGCCACCACCGCGGCCGCAGCAGCAGCAGCCCATCGCGCTGATCGCTTCCATTCCATCTCCAGTATGGTGAATGAAGCAGCCTTCGGTGCGGCGTCGAGTCAGTACAAGATGCCAGAGAAGATCTGCGGCACTGCGGCGACGGTCTACGGCGATGTTATTCTCTTCGCGGGCGGCCACCAGAGCTGCATCGCACCCGATCAGACTGCCGTGAGCTACTCCGCGATGAACAGTGCCTCGACGACGCCGATGCACAGCGTGGGTGGTCCGTACGCTGGTGGGCTGGGGAGCCGCAGCGTGGCGGGTACCCCGTCACCGGGATTTGGCAACACCAACAACACCAATGGCGGAGCGCTCTCGAGTCGCTCAACGCTAAACGGCATCATAGGTAGCGACGCGGCCTCGGCGGCAGCTGGCACGCCTGTTCTGGGCAACCACGACAGCCTATCCACCCCCACCACTGCGGGTGTGAACAACAACAACAACAACAACAACACGAATGCCAGCACGCGCACCAACTCCCCACCGCGTCTGCCAAGGGTGAACTCTATCGCTCTTGACGGCCCGGCCACCGCCGAGACCCTCGTCTGGGTCTTTTCCCCCATCACCGGTCAGTGGTGGAAGGGCGGGCCGCAGCTGCCGTCGCCGCGCGCCTTCGGTGCCCTGGCGGTGCTGGAGCTCCCCGTGCTGGGGCCGTGTCTGTGCTACTTTGGCGGCTGTGCGAAGGCAGACGCGCCGGAGACGGCGATGTTTTACATTCCACTCAACGATGCGCAGGGCACGCGGCTGCATTACGCCACGCAGAGCAGCGACACCACCACGGACGGTCACCCGTGTAATAACGCTGATCCGGAGGAGTCACTGCAGGCCACGACTGCCGCAACGGAGAAGGCAGCCGGTAGAGCCGCAGGGGACGAGAAGCAGGACGGCTCGCGTGGGGTGCCGGTGCCGTCACCACCACCGCAGGCCGCCTCCTTCCTCCACTCCGCCCAGGACCCGTGGCCGGCGTCACTGCGTGGCACCTCCCCGCAGTCTCCGCAAAACGCGGCGGTGAAAGGGTACACCGTCCCCACTGCTACGGCTGCTGCTGTGTGCGACGGCGGGACGGCTGTAAAACCGAAGGTGGCACGCGCGGTGTTCACGCAGCCGCGCGCCGTCGCGACGCACCTCCCTCCACACACACCCACGGCAGCAGCAGCGACGGCCCACAACGACACCGCCTTCTCTGCCGCCACGTCCGCGGAGTTGGATGACACCGCCCTCACTACCACCCAGGCCCCCACGGACGGCACACATGCCGCGTCGTCCACCGTGGACATGGTTGCGCGGTGCTTCCGCGACACGGAGGAGCTGCCGTGGCAGCGCTACGTGCGTGTCCCCATAGGCGGCGCCTTCACCTCCGTCGCCGTGCTGGGCAGTCCGCAGTCGCGCACCGTGGTGCTCACGGGTTTCTACCCCGCACCAAACATCGGCTTCTGCAAGGTGAACCACCTGTTGCCACTGGATGCCTTTACCCCGCTGCTTGGGGCCCTGTCGCCTCCGCCGCCGCCGCCACCGCTGTTGGTCGCCAGCCCTTCGAGTCCACCACTAGAGCGACAACCGGCCAATGCAGCAGCAGCAGCAGCAGCAGCAGCAGCAGCGTCCCGCGTCTCCCCGCCGCCGCCGTTGCAGCTGGATGCCACGCTGCAAGACGAGGCAGCCGCGGCGGCAAACCACTACCACCAGGAGCGGGAGTGGAGTCACCACCAGCGACAGGAGGTGCGGGAGTTGGTGCGCTCTGCTGCGCGCGCCGCCACGCTGCGTCACCCACGCAACCCGCAGATGGCGGGGGAGGAGCGGCGATGGAGTCTGGCGCCGGTGCCGGAGGTGCGGGTGCGCAACCCGACAGGGCCGGCGCTGACTCGCGTGTCGTGGAAGGTGCAGTCGCTCAATGCTAAGGTGATCGTTGGCATCGAGTAGACTAAAAACCACGTGTTTTGGTGTTGTTGTTGTTTGTTTGTTTGATGCTCTCTGACTCGTGGTTGTCGTATGATTGTGAATAAGGCAGCATGTTGGGTTTTTTTTGATTCAAAGACGCTTTCTCCTCTCTTTTTACACGTAGAGTTCTATTGTGCCGCTCGGTAGCCCAATCATCATTTCTGCCTTTTTTTTTCCTTCTTATCTCGTTCTTCTCAAGCCACCGTGCCGGTCCTTTCGGAGCTTTCCAGCTCGACGAAAAACAAAACTACAAGTGCCCATCGTTTTTCTTTTTTTTTTGTAGCAAGCTTGTTTTCATCACTGCTCATTTATGTACATTGAACACACACACACAAACGGAAAGATCATAGTAGCAAGGGCATCTCACGCGCACAGTTCTCTGTTGCTCTTTTTTTTTTCTTGCCGTCTGCAACGCACGCAAAATCCCATTCTGTTCACTTACGGCCTCCGAACGAAAAAAGAAGGTATTCTCGAGAAAGCACGACCCATGAAGGCTGACGGAGGCAGCAAAGTAGAGCAAAAGAAAACACACTGCTTTCCTCTTTTCTATTCTTTTTTTTTTTTTGTTATGCTTGGCCTGCAGATGGTTCTGTGTTTGTGCACACTTCTCTCACTCTCTCTCTCTCTCTGTTTGCATCTCCTTCCCCCTTACTCTTCTCCGAGTACAGCAGTCACAAAACAATCTCTGTGCAAGTCACACCCACACAGATACACCATCAACCTCATTCTCCTTCTTCTGTTTGACTCCTCAAATGTCTGGTTCCACCACTGTCAAGGAGGCAATCGCCCGCTTCGAAGAAGGCGAGTACCGCCGCCGCCTCGCGCAGGTGCCCGAGTCGGAGCAGGAGAGCGTGCCACGCGTGGTGGCGGCGCAGGAGACGAAGGTGCTCCTCATTGGCATGTTGCCGCCGATCGTGAAGATGGATAAGGACATCACGACGCTGAAGGAGTGCGAGCACCTCGGGCTTAGCACAAACGCCATTGAGAAGATCGGCCCAGGTTTGAAGGAGTTGAAGAACCTGAAGGTGCTGTCGCTGGGCCGCAACAACATCCGCAAACTCGAGCAGCTCGACCTGCCACAGCTGGAGCAGCTGTGGGTGTCGTACAACAAGATCGACAAGCTGACGGGGCTGGACAAGCTGAAGAACCTGAAGGTGCTGTTCATGAGCAACAACCTCATCAACAGCTGGACGGAGATCGACCGCTTAGCGAACCAGTGCCCGGAGCTGACGGACGTGCTGTTTCTCAACAACCCGCTGTGCAACAGCGCAGCCAGCAACCAGGAGTACCGCTACATGATGCTGCAGCGCCTGCCGAAGGTGACGCGGCTGGATGGTGTGCCGGTCGACCCGGATGAGAAGGAGGAAGCAGACCGCCGCCGTTAACGGCCAACACTCCTTTCTTTTTGTTGTTGTTGTTGTTGTTGTTGTTGTTGTTTACTGATCCGGTTTCCACGGAAGAATAGACACCGTTGCTTCATCCGGTCGTGCACGAGGTGGTTCAAGTCCACTGCTTGCATCATCGGGGCTCTTCGGTTGTCAACGGCAAACCCAAACAAAAGCGGCTTCTTAACCCGTGAAACCACTTTCTGACCGTTTGGGTGGTGTCTTCCTTCTTCTCTTTTTTTATTTTTTCCCTCTGATGTACAGACAATAAGACTGACTGTCATGTGAACTAACTCTAGAAGAACGTCATGGAATTTCACACGTGCTTTTCTCGACGACGGCATCCAGAGGTGTCTTTTTTGTCACTGGGCAGACGGTCGGACACCGGCGAGGGAAAGACCGTCGCGAAGCGCCGTCTGCAGTAGAAGATGATTTCGGCTTCAGGAAGGAACACCAGTTCAACGAATAGAAAGGTGAGCCGTCACTAATGTCTGTCAAGTGAGAGCTGTGAAGTAGCGCACGCCTTCCTCAATCTTCAAGTGGAGGAGTACTCTCAACAACTGCTGCTTTTGTCTCCCCCTTGCGCGTAATGCTTCCCGACTTTCTTCTTTTTTCTTTTTTTTCTTTTCTGTTGTTGTTGTTGTTGTTGTCGTTTATGTCTCGCCTCGTCGGCGAAAACGGTGAAGGTGTCACCTATTGATCACTGCGCACTCAGCGTAGAAACTGCGGGTCCGTCAGAGTGCGTTGCACGGCTCTTTTTGACGTTCCCTCACGCCACCTGTGCCGTTCATGGCGTCCCTCCCGGCACCCTCCTCGTGCGCGTGGAGCGCAACTATCCACCTCGCAGATCCGGACTTTACCTCCCGTGTCGCTTTCAACGATGCGTACGTGCTGCCCAGGCTGGACGCCTCCGCGACACCCTCCGCGACCGTCGTCTCTCCGTGGCTGCTCTGCAACGAGGCGGGCACCCCGCCCGCGACCACCTCCTCTAGCTCCATGTTCTCACCACTGGACACCACTGCACGGGTGGAGACCGTCCCTTTGGCGTGGCGGTGTCCCACCTGCGGCAGTGTAGAGGTGGAGCAGCTCTACTGGCGGCGTCCACCACCGCAGCGTCTAACCACCGCACCGCACCATCACAGCGGCACCACGGTGCCTTCGGCGTCTCCCGCTGCCCTCCGCCGTGCCGCGATGGCGCGGCTGCTGCGGCTGCAGGGACTCTCACCGGCCATGAAGGCAAAGCTGGAGCGCCACCGCCGGCGGCGCGAGCGTCGAGTGGAGATGCGGTGGCGCTCGTGGCACGTCAGCACACGCTGCCGCCAGTGCTTTCTGTGTCCGCGCTGCGGCGGCCACGGCGGCGCACCACCGCAAACGATCGGCAGCAGTGTCACCGACACGGCGAGCCGATTCGCCTTCCACGGCGCACACCGTGGCACGCCTTCCGTGTCCGCGTTGGACATCCGCCTCACAAAGGACATGCACTACTTCGCGGTCTGCCCCTGCTGTCAGTGGCACAGCTACCAGGCCTTTCCGACGATGGAGCTGCTCCTCTCGTACCTCGACAGCGGCATCGGGGAGGACAAGGCGGAGGTGCTGCGGGACTGGCGGACGGCGCAGCGAAGCGCCAACGCTGCCGTGCGCAGTCGCCTTCAGGAGGAGACGACGCGGTGGGACTCCGCCAGCGACCTGGTCGGAGATGCCGACCGAGAGGCGCTGCTACTGCAAGCGTCACCCAAGACAACGGTTTCACAGGCGGCGTGGGAGACGTACAAGAAGCAGCAGCAGCAGCGGGGAGCACCAGCGTCTCCTCGCTCCGGCTCGCCTAGTGGCGCATGTGGTGCTAGCACCGGTGCAGTAAAGCCACATACAGAGGGGGAGAGGGAGGGGGGTGTGTCCGCCAGTGCTGCGCGACTGCACCCTGCGGTGGCGCTCGAGGAGCTGCGTGTCGCGGAGGTGGCATGCCGTGCGGAGGCGTCGGTGAGCAAGCAGCCAGCGTGTGTGCCACCGGGTGCAGTGCAGGTGCGGCGCGTGCTGGACCTTGCGCGGGAGGCCTGGTCCTTCTTCCTTCAGCTGGAGCAGCGCGACGGACCGTCCCCTGTGTCGGCTGCTGGTCTGACAGAGGTGGGCCTTGTGGCGCACACGCAGGAGTCCGCCATGGGCCTTCGTGCGGAGGCGGTGGACACCCGTGCCCTCACCCTCCGCGAGTGGATGCAGCGCTTTCAACCTGCCGCCATCGTCGCCCAGCAGCGCAAAGCAGCAGCAGCAGCAGCGGCAGCAGAAAGTAGTAACGTACACGCATCCCCGACGCGCAGTGCGGCCCTGCAAGCCACCGGCGGCAGCTCGCCGTCTGCCCTCGCCGCGCTTGTATCGACGCTGCCGGACAGGACACCCGCCAAGGTCCGCGGCACCCCCGTGAAACCGGTGTTTGCGACACCCTCCATGACCGCCGCAGACGCGGCGCTCACCACCCCCACCCCGGAGCCTCGCCTCGCCACTGCACCGAGCAACAATGCGGCTGCTGCGAGCCCAAGTGTGTCGGCGCTCTACCACACGCCGACCTCCGCCTACCTGCAGGCGCTGCTGCAGCGGGAGCACGACCGACCGCTGGGTCTGCCTGCGTACTGCGTTCCGCGAGGCCGCAAGGAGCAGCTGACAGGTCTGGTGTGGCGGCCCTCTCCTTCAGGCGGCAACAACACCGACAACAGCCTTGACGGCACCGATGTCGTGCAGGTAAAAGGCAGCTGTGTGCCGTGCACGCGGGTGGTAGTGTTAGACCGTCCTGGACTGTCCGACAAGGAAGTGTGTCGGGTGTACGAGCACTGGTCGCAGCTGCTGGAGAAACAGGCAGAGCGGCAGAACGAGGACACCCAGCCGGAAGAGAAGGTGAAACACACCGCAGCAGGCACGGCAGGTGACGATGTCGGTGAAGGGAGCGACTCGGATGCAGAGGAGAACGTGCTGAACGACTTCCTCGCCGCGGACCCAAATGAGGCGCCAAGGCACAAAGAAACAGTGCTGAAGAGTCGAGAGGACGGTTCTGTGAAGTCCTCTCCTGTGCATCTGAAGCGGAAGAAGACAGCGCTGCCGCTGCCGCTGTTCCTGGATGGCACGGACTTCGCTGCGGCAGCCGGTGCGCTGCCATGTTGGCAGTACGTGGGCTGTGCAGAGGTCCAGCGAGATGCCGGACTGTATGTGGAGTGGCGCGTGCGGGTGGTGAACCTGCGACTGCAGCATGACCTTTACGTGTCCAAGCTCAGCGTCCGTGACAGCTTTGTGTGTGGCGGAAGCTCGAGGGCACAAGTCAGCAACACCACTGGTGCAAGTCGTTTGTTGATGGAACTGCAGCAGGGCAACGCCGGAACGTCATCGGTGCAGCTGCCGGTGATCCTCCAGTCGCGATGTACGCCCGAAGAACGCGCGCTGCTCGCACAGATGCAAACCACCACCACCACTGGTGCTGCCTCTGCTGCCACAGCGGCAAGTGTGAGCGCAGAAACACCCAACGCAGCTGGTGCACCGCCTTCTCCGCCGCCGTCACCTGATCTGCCGCCCTCCATGTTGACGCCGCACCGTCCTGCTGACCTCCCCCGCTTGACTGAATTGTGGGTCACCCTTCGAATGCCAGCGGACGCATTAGTAGGTGCAGCGCGTCGAGCAGGAGGCTGCTCCGTGTACGTCGCACTGACAGCCGAGGTGCTCACACCACTGCCGGATGCGGCGACGCTCAGCCCCTTCACCCGTGAGGCAGACACCGCTGCGGGTGCCGCCGCTTCGTGTCGCTACACGTACAACTCTGTGGTGCATGGAGTGGCACTGTTGCTCTCCTCCTCCCCCTCCTAGCGTGCATTTCGATCTTGTCTACGGCCTTGAGGAATCTCACTTGTACCACTTCTTTTTTCGTCTGCTACCGTTTAGCAAGCGTACCTTTCCTTCCCCTTTTTTTTCATTGTTGCATCTATACAATCTAGCAGACACAAAAGAGAAACCAGTTAAGAAAGAAGAAATGGAATCCTCGACGTAGGCATATCGGCACTTGTCTGGCAGTGCACAGAAGCGACGTATCGTGGAATGTCACTCTTCTTTAGGACTGCATCCATTTGTAGGCATCTTTCAGCTCTCTGTTGAGTTGTTCGCACCCTCTCCTTTTATTTTTTTTGTTGTTGTTTATCTGGTCTCCTTTTTCTCTCCTCTCCTCTCCTCTGTCTTCGATGCCTGTCGTCGCCACTTTTCCAGGCTGCGTTATAAACCTTCCCTGAGTTGCGTTTTCCATAACCAACAACCTTTTTCTTTCTTTTTTCACAGCCTCTTGTTGTTGTTGGTGTGTGTAACTAATACTCTCACTTCCACCACATAGCTCGATCGAGTAAGTGCTAACCGGTAATTCTTTTTTTCTCTTGTTTGTTTGTTTGTTTTTCTCTCACTCTCTTTCTCTGATTAAACATCACTTACCTAGCCTTACGTGTGTTCCTCCCCTCCTTTTCGCATGCGATAGAGCATAGACGACACGACACCGTACAGCAACAAGATAGTGCGTTGTGTTTCCTCACCTCCTCGTTTCGACAGAAAAGGCCTTCTCCCGCTTCCCCTTTTTTTTCCTTTTCTCTCTCACCACGATTCAGCCCTATCACGGTGCAGTATGGCGAACGACAACGACGTATTCTTCATCGACTCCTCCGCCAGCGACGATGACAGGGTGGAGCGGGAGAGTAACACGAACGACGACGTGACGAGTCCCGCCCTTCGCCCTTTTACCCCGTCTCCCACCATGGAAGATGTTCTCTTTGGGCTCGCACCACCGAAACGCCACCTCGTGGCGCCGACATCACCGCCACCTCCCTCTCCGTTTGCCCACGATGACGGTGCCACTGCTGGAGGCTCTCTTTATGGCTCTACCGACACGCAGGAGGGCAGTACGGCAACTCCAGCAAACAGTGTGCACAGAGGTGCTTTTGAGCAGCACCAACGGCGGACGGGCACGTCTGACTTTCCGTACGCCGGCGGCTCGCCGTGTGCGATGCCGGTGAAAAACTTCACCCCACCGCCCCGCTCCCTCGCCGCCCTCCGCGCGATGACGTCCTCTGACGTACGCGAAGTCCTCGAGCGCTTTTTTGTGCGAAAAGACGCCTTGAACAAACGCTTTAAAGGCGTGGAGAGAGAAGTGCTCGCTGACGCAGAGAACGCGGACGGGCACAACGGTGAAGCAAAGCAGCTGCTGTCGTCGTCGTCTTCCTCTGCAAATGCGGTGTCCACGTCCGCTGCAGCAGAGACACCAGCAGCGGTGCTGGCGCGGGACCGCTGCCGGCGACTTGTCAACGTTGGCAACTGGGACAGCGCCGTGGAAGGGTACTCGCAGTGGGACGTGCTGCTGCCCTCTGCACTGCTGCCCGACTTGCCGATCACGTCGACGACAACAGCAGGAGCTGCGGGAGCATCCGCCCATCGACGCACGTTGCGTCCCCACCAGATTGAAGGAATCCGCTTTCTCTGGAGTGTCCTAGCGGAGGGTCCGGTGGGTCAGGTGCCTGCTGTCGGCTGCATTCTTGCCCACACGATGGGGCTGGGCAAGACGGGGCAGGTGGTGGTGTTCCTGCATCTCTTCATGGCCGCCTTCCAACGCCGCGCAGAGACCACCAGCAGCAGCAGCAACACCACAAGTAACACTGGACCACCACGCGTGCTGATTGTTATCCCGAAGTCAACGCAGTCCGGGTGGAAGCGTGAGTTCCACACCTGGTCGCTTTGCTTTCCGGAGGCCCACCGCCTCCGCCCACTCTCTGTTGAAGAGGGTCTGCGTCCCAGCCAGCGAGTTGACATCTTCCGCCAGTGGCGCCGCGACGGCGGTGTGTTGCTCATCGGCTACGAGGCCCTCGTGCGGCTGATGCAGCTGGTGGAATCCGACAACGTGCTGACGGCGCAGCAGCGCCAGCGTGGGCGGGATGACGACCCATTTTATGCGTCGCCGCGGACACCGTCGGAGCAGCAGCAACAGCAGCAACAGCAGCAGCAACGCCGTGATGTGCTGCGGGAGCACCGTACCGATGAAGGCGGGAAGGCCTACGGCGGCGATGCGGATCCTTTCACAGAGCTGGTGGTGTGCGACGAGGCGCATCGTCTCAAGTCGGTGCATCTGCACGTCGTGCAGGCCCTGCGTGGTCTGCACCCACTGCGGCGCATGCTGCTCACCGGCACCCCACTGCAGAACCACCTGCACGAGTACTGGGCCATGATGGATTTTTGTGTGCACAAGTACTTCAGCCGTCGCCGCTTCCGAGAGTACTTCATTCAACCCATCGAATCCTCGGCGAACACGCGGGCCTCGGAGAGGGAGGTGGACCTTGCGCGCAAAAAGACGTTTACCCTCATCAATGAAGTGCGGCACTTTGTGCAGCGGGTCGACAGCACCCCGCTGCGTAATGAACTGCCGCCGCTGCACGAGTACGTCGTGGTCCTGCCGCCGTCCCAGCTGCAGAAGGAGCTGTACCTGCGCTTCATTCAGATTGTCCAGCACGACGGCAGTCAGAAGCTGCAGTTCCTGCCGGCGGTGTCCTACTCAGGCAAGATTGCAGCGCACCCGCAGCTGCTCTTTCAGATGCGCGACCAGCTGGCTGAGGCCGCGGCAAATCGCAGCAGCAACACTAACAATAATAGTAGTAGTAGTGGCTCAGCACGGGGAAGGGGCGGTCGACCAGCCGTGGGCAAGAAGCGGGTGAGCGACTACTGGGCACTGGAAAAGCGGAACCGGCAAGCCAACGCGGCGAGCGCGGCACCAGCGGGCTCCGCTGCACGGCAGCAGTCGTTGCCGCCGTCGCGGCCCCCGCCAACAAAACGCACGCGGTTTTCTGACGATGACAACAAGGATGAGGAAGAAGCACCGGATAGCAATTCCAGTAGCCGGAACAGTGACCACGACGACGACGCAGTGGAGGTGATTGTCTCCGATTCGGAGAGCGCCGACAGCTCCGAGCACCTCAGCGAGGTCGCCAAGGCGGAGCAAGAGGACGCGTTTACGCGCGTGACGCAGCAGTCCTTCTCCCACCTCTGCACCGCGCCGTTGACGTACGAGGAGTTGTGCATTCCTCCCTCGCCGACCTACGTGCCACGGCTGGAGGAGGGTGTGAAGCTGCACGTCGCGATGAAGCTGATTGCCGCGGCGATGGCACAGAACGAGAAGGTGCTGCTCTTCTCCCTCTCCACCCAGCTGCTGACCTTCTTCGAGTTCATGATTGCCAAAGTCAACAAGGAGTGGTGCAGGAAGGCTGATGACGGCATTGCCGCAGCTGCTGAGGCTTCGCCGCTGCTGCAGCGACCCATTCGTTACTGCCGCCTCGACGGCAGCCACACGGCGGCGCAGCGTGCGGCGATGCTGGACGACTTTGACCGCGCAGATGGGCCCGACCTGTTTTTGCTGAGCATGAAGGCCGGCGGTGTCGGTGTCACGATCACCGCCGCGACGCGGGTCATTCTGGTGGACACCAGCTTCAACCCCGCGGACGATCAGCAGGCGATTGGACGTGCCTATCGCTACGGCCAGACCCGTCCCGTCTTTGTGTACCGCCTTATGTGTTACCCGACGCTGGAGTACAGCATCTTTGTGCAGAAGTTAGCGAAGGAGTGGCTCTTCAAGACGGTGGTGGAGGAGTCGTCGGTGAAGCGTGACGGGCTGTCGGGCATGCACCTGACGGAGCTCTTCTCCCTCCTCACACGCGCCGCAAAGGTGCTGGAGCGGCCACCGGCAGCCACGCGAGCGCAGACGCAGACGACGAGGGATGTGCTGCACGATGACCCGATGCTCGGCGTCGTGCGTGCGGACCTGCTTTACGCCCAGCGCTATGAGATGTTTCTCGAGCAGGACGCCGGTGATCAGTACGGGGTGGCGGAAGAGGAGTTCTACAAGGACTACTGCCGCAGCCGTCTCTTCGACCTCGCCGACGACGACGACGCGGAGCGGCGCCGCGCTGCCGAATTGCTGCAGCGGCGGCAGCAGCGCATGGACGAAGCGGCGCAGCTGCAGTCGCAGTCCAAGACGCTCACGAGCATGGTGGACGATCTCATCCGCTCACGCGCCGGCACGGACCCGCACCTGGCCCGACTGCTGTCCGCCATGGGACTGCGTGTGGACCCGAGCAGTGGCGAGGTGCACACGACTGCCACCACAGCGAGAAATCCACCCCCTGCGGCGGCGATGCAGGTGGCGATGGCGCCGGCCCCCGCGCTGGAGCCCAGCGAGGAGCATTTCGCACCCGCGCCGGTGCTGATGGTGGGTGGGGCCGCAGCTCCAGCAGCGGTGCCGCCTTTCCCGCCGCACGCGATGCTGCATGGTACGGAGAGGGGCGGTGACGGAGCAGCGGCGCCGCGCTCCCCCCACCAGCACGACTCGCGGCAGACGGCGGTGCTGCTGCTGGACTCGGATGAGGAGGCAGAGGAGGCGAAGGCGGCGCATCAAATTGCAGCTTCGCTGTCCCGTCAGCCCTACGCACGGTACCGTCCCGGTGGCTCGCCGTCGCGGGCGGTCGAGGTGGATAGCGAAGCCTCGCAGTGACACGTGCACATCGGTGGAATGCGAACGCATAGATCGTCCTCCTTCAGACACTTCTTTCTAACTTCCGGCTCTGTGCAAGGAGCATCTTTGTCTTTCCCTCGAACTCTATTTACATTGACAGAGATGCATATTTGAAGAACTGATGCCGTTGGGTGCAACGAGTGAATACCGCGGATGCTCTCTTTTCTTACGCCGCCGTACAAAGCAGGCCAGCGTTTTGCGAACAACAAGCAATGCGAGGAAGTGAAGGGGCATGCGAGTGCTCTCAGCTCATTCACAAGTTGCGTCGCTTACGTTTCGTTCCCTCCCCTTTGTTATTTTCCTCCGCTAAGAAGAGAAAAAGGCGGCTGTGTTGTGGCCCGTCGTGTTTTTCTTTTTTTTATTTCTGTCTTTTCTTTTCCTCTCCTCCATTCAACCTTTCACAACGCAGAACCCGACTCCATTTTTCAAGCACCACAAAAACGTGGTGGTTCACTACGGAAGAAAACAAAGCACACACACACAAACATCGTTCATTGTCGCACCATGGCGCACCTCATCGCCCCACCGTCCTCGGTGCAGCCCATGACGAGGGAAGATGTCGCCGTCGTGCAGGCCGAGAAGCGCGTCGACGCCGCCACGCGGGAGCAACTCGTGAAAGTCTACGGTGACTCCCGCGACCCGCACGGCCGCCCCATCGACCTCACCCGCCCACCGCACCGCAACTGGAAGTGCCCGTCGTGTGGGAAGGTGAGCACCGACATACGCCACCTCTGCGGCTACTGCCTCCACCCGGAGCCTGGCTACACAAGCCAGCGCCTCTTGGCCGCAAAGGGCGGCGAGGGGAACGCCAGCGCACGGCTCTCCGCGGCGGAGACGGCGGACTGCGCGGTGCAGGTTCGCCGCGCCGGCACCACCCACGACGAT
>AUXI01000592.1:0-15847 GCA_000482105.1 Crithidia acanthocephali | reverse complement strand
TTGGCCGCCGCGAGGGTAGCCGCGAGGCCCGCATGCCGAGCAAGGAGCTGTGGATGCGCCGCCTGCGCATTCTGCGCCGCCTGCTGCGCAAGTACCGCGCGGAGAAGAAGATCGACCGCCACGTGTACCGCGACCTGTACGTGCGCGCGAAGGGTAACGTGTTCCGCAACAAGCGCAACCTTGTGGAGCACATCCACAAGATCAAGAACGAGAAGAAGAAGGAGCGCCAGCTGGCGGAGCAGCTTGCGGCGAAGCGCACGCGCGACGAGCAGAACCGCAACAAGGCCCGCAAGCAGGAGCTGAAGAAGCGCGAGAAGGACCGCGAGCGTGCGAAGCGCGACGACGCTGCTGCGGCTGCGCAGAAGAAGAAGGCCGAGGCGGCGAAGAAGTCCGCCGCGCCTGTGGCGAAGAAGGCCGCTGCTGCGCCGGTGAAGGCTGCCGCCCCCGCGAAGGCTGCCGCCCCCGCGAAGGCTGCTGCCCCCGCGAAGGCCGCCGCCCCCGCGAAGGCCGCCGCCCCCGCCAAGGGTGCCGCGCCGGTGAAGAAGTCGAAGAAGTAAGCCAGCCGTGGTGCCTCGTGTACCGCAGCTGCGCAGTGCTGCTCGATGCCATTCTTCTCTTCGCATGTTGCCTTTCTTCTCGATTCTGATGCTTGTTGATCTCTAGCAGACTTCTGTTTTACCTAAAGCTCTTCAGCGATCCGTTAAAGTAAGGTGTTTCTGTGTTCTCTTTTGAGTTACTTCAACTTCATTTACTCATTTCCACCAAAAAACAAACAAACAAACAAACAAAATACGGAAAGAAAAAGCCGACCTTTACATGTGTATGTTAGGTCAGCTTCGAGTGCAGAACGTTCGGGGAGATGGGCGTTTGCACTGACAGGCGCCTGTGGCAACAGACCAACAAGAAGTTCGCTTCAGAAAAAGAAGACAGAAGAAGACCCCAGGCATTCACATTGCACCTCCGGTTCTTCGACACTCAGTGCGCTCTCGTCGTCAGAAATGCGTGTTTGGTGTGTGCATGTGTTCTTCAATTGAGAATCACTGCGGCAGTAGTTGTTCTTGCTGGCCAGGAAATGAGGAAAAGAAAGGTTGAATGCGGCGATGCCTTCAGCATTGCCCTCATTCTCCGTGACAACACGTGCTGTCAACACACCTTCGCGTTTCTGCATCGTCATTTCTGTGTACTCTCTTTTTTTTTTCTCCCTCCCTCGCCTTTCTCTTTCATTTCACCACCCTACACACAACAATTTGCTTCTTTTTTTTTTGCGTGCGTGGTTAGCACATATGATCTTTTCCTTCTTTTCAGACTAGCAACAGTTCTACAGTCACATCTCTTGTTTTTTTTTTGCTTTGGAATTCCTTATTAGACCATCCGGTGTTTTCGATCTCTGTCACCAGAACTATCTACTCCTGTTCTTTTTTTCTTCGCATACGCAAGACGTTGAATCTCCCTCTTTGCTTTTTCTCATCCCTTTGTCTCGCAAAACAAGTTCGTCAGACTTGTCTCCTATACGTTAAAAGATAGACTTCCTATCGATTCGACTGTTAACTTGTACTTTTACCATCTTCATAGTTCCCTTTTCCCCAGTGTGTTCTTATTAGTAATTGTATTTCACGTCCTTTTTTTGAAAACTTTTTTTTCCCCTCTTTTCCACTTCATCTGA
Organism: Crithidia acanthocephali; assembly: GCA_000482105.1. Classification (NCBI taxonomy): domain Eukaryota; phylum Euglenozoa; class Kinetoplastea; order Trypanosomatida; family Trypanosomatidae; genus Crithidia; species Crithidia acanthocephali. Next base: position 14,184 of record AUXI01000592.1, on the reverse strand, counting down.
CATCTGTGTCTGCGCAAAAAGATACATCATAGAGGTAAAAGCTCCAAAAAGAAAAAGAAAACAGACTTGGCTCTGCACATTGCTTGGAAGCGACAACTGTGGTGGATAGTTTGCATTGCAATCCACGTTCTGTTTTTTGTGTGTTTTCTTGTTTGTTTTGGCAGATCTCGTTTTGGTTGTCCTTTCTTATCTGTGACACGCACCTCACCTTGTTATCGAGTATTTTTTTTTTAAATCGTCGCTTCCAGTTTCTTTTTCTTGTGTCTGCCACACTAACAGACGCTCTCTTTTCGCAGTTTACTCGATTAAGTAAAGCTGCACAGTTCTTCTTTTTTTTTTTTGTTGCCACGCGTTCCGGTAAGATCAGCCGCCAGTTATCCGCTGAATAAGTATATAAAAAAGAAAAAAACTCGTTGCGCTGCATCGTACGGGTCCACCGTGTGGGTGTCACCTCTTCTCCGGCATCTTACGGCGTGCGCGACACGCGACTCGGCGATTGAACCGCCTCTATACCTTTTCTTTGTTATCGTATTGTTGCGCGTGTCTCGTGAAGAACGTGCAGGCGACGCCACGATGATCCCCGCACTGAACATGACAAAGATCCATCGCAGCCCTCCGGCGAACAACCCCATTACAAACACCAACATCAGTGGAGGCAACCCCACGACCACGACCACCGTGGTGGCGCAAGGCAGCTTGTCTCGCCTGCACACGAGTCGGCAGATGTCGCCGCGTACGCCGAACGTCACGTCGCCGCGAGACGCCAACTCCAGCCAACCCTCCGCCCACCTCACCCGACGTGCGGCGGAGGTGGCGGCGGTGCTGGAGATGAACCCGCTGCAGTGTTCGAGCATTGCGGAGCTGCAACGGAAGTTGGTGGAGACGGCGGAGTGGGTGGTGAAGCTGCGCTGCTACTACGCAATGCAGCTGCAGGAGCGAGACCAGTGGTTGGAGGCGCGACTGCGCGATTTGGAAAAGGCTTACACCGACGCCGTCGGCGCCGCGGTGGAGGCGCGAGTGGCGGCTGCCGTGGCAGCGATGGGCACAGCGAACGTCACCAGCAACAACAGCAGCGCCACCACCACCGCCGGCAATGGTGCACCGGCGACTATCTCGACAGCCAAGGTTGGCCTCAGCGGCGGCGTGGCGCACAGCACCGCCAGTGAGGCGAAGGCGGCGGAGAGTGAGCGGGCCAGCAACACGACGCCACCGCGCCGTCGCCGCAGCAAGCCGCAGCCGCAGAGCAAGTCGGAGCAGAACACTTCCGCCCTCTCCAGCGTTGTCAGCAGTCCGCAGCCGTCGCTGCCGAGCAACGCGCAGGCGGACGCGATCAGCCTCGGCGGGGCGGAGAGCAACCCGAGCAGCAGCGCCGGACGCACGCGAGGCAGCGGACCGAAGAAGTCCGCGGTGGTGCGCATCCCGCAAGTGCGGCGTACCGTGTCCGCCAGCGGTGCTGCGCGGCGCCACGCCGCTCGACAGGAGGACGGCGCCTCACCGCGGCTAACCACCAGCGGCGGTGCAGCAGCGACAACCACGACCGCAGTCGACAGAGGCGAGTCTCGCCCAACGCGTGCGGCGCGGTCCACCGCGGAGAAGGAGGTGAACAACAACAACAACAGCAGCAGCAGCAACAATGAGCTGCGGAGTTCCGAGACGAGCGGCGCTGCGCGGCGTCGAGCCCCACCTGCGCTCTCTGCCTCGCGTGGGTCCACGACGGCGGCGGCGTCGGGCTTTGTTGACAGCTCCGGCGGGCCGCGGCTGGACACGCTGGCCGCGACGGTACCGGCCACGATGCGTCCTGGCAAATCCTCGCTGCTCGACACGGCCGGGTCGAACTACTTATCTCTCTCGACAGGCGGGGAGCCGGACCACCGTCGGCGCTCCGAGTCGAGCAACTCGCGCCGCCGCTGCTACACCGCCTCGCCGCGCGTCACGACGGCGACGGCGACCGATCTGTCTTCGACAGTGCCACCGCACTCGCAATACCTCGAGGCTGGCGTGGGGCTTGGGCGGGATTTGAACAGCAGCACCGCTTCCGCCTCGCGTGAGCACAACGGGCTGAACACGAGCGTCGGGTCCGTGGGGGAGAGCCGCACGCCGCGGGATGGGAGCACGTTCATGTACCTCCTCGGCAGCGGGGCAGGCAGTCGACCTGGCCGACTGTACAGCACGAGTGGGGCGTCCTCGCGGGCGAGTCAGCGCAGCACCTCGCGCGGGCTCTCGGGGCGTGGGAAGCGGAAGGGCACGAGCAGCGGGAACGCGAGTGCGCAGAGCTCCCCGGCACGCGTCCACACTTTTTAGAAAAAAAAAAGACTACCAAAAAGAGTGAAGCGAGCAGCGTCTACACTGTCTGATTGGCGCAACAACAAGGACAGCACTAAATACGGTGTGTACCACGCTGCTTCGTTGCCGCCGTGTGAGGGGGACCAGAAAGAAGAAGAGACACACACACACAAAAAAAAAAGCAAGTTATCGTCCAGTCGTATCTTTTTTTTTCTTTCTTTGCGTTCCGTGCACGCTGTGAAGAAAAAGGTTCGTCACGTTTGTGAGCGGTTGCAGTGCGGACACATTTTTTTTTTCTACCTTTTGTAGCTTGAGAAACCTGCACTTATTTTCTTTTGACTTGTTCAGTTTGCATGTGAGACCAATTCCCTCTGAGCTGATTACGCTGCGCGGCAACGTAGATCGTCCATCCCCCTTTCTCCTTTTTTTTTTTGCTCATCTGGCTCACTGCAACCATCACACGAGGCACGTACGCTGTGGGTCATTCTTTTTCCGACGTCGTGCCATTTCACTGGTGTGGAGCAAAAGCAACATCGCGTTTCAATCAAGTACTCTCTTCCCTCTAGCTGAGAATGACTTTTCTTTTGTTTCGTTTTCTCTTTTTTTCCAGTGCCCCAAAACTTTGAATTCAGCTGCTGAGCGGGTTCTTTGTGTGTGTGTGTGTGTGTGTAGTTTAAAGGGCAATTCTTTTTCGTCCTTTATTTCCCTCCTTTTACGCGAGTGTCCGTGTGCAACGCCTTCCCTTTGTTTTTTTATACATTTTTTTTCGATATCGAAAGGAAGTGGAAAACTCTCCTCTTGTTGTGAACAGAGTCAGTGTTGCCGACGCAGACTTTGTAGCGGTGTAGTGTAGAGTACGTAGAGCTTTTTTTTTTGCTTTTTTTAGTACGACATGCGAGCATAGACTGAGTAGAAACACACATCGGCACTTTTGTTGCCTTTTTTTTTCCGCTGCCATTCTGGCTCGAAAAGTGATTGTCATCCTTCTTTAATTCCGATTTCTTGTCAGCCCTTTTTCCTTTTGCTGACACATCCTATACAGCTTACTCCTCGCGCACCTTTCTTTCCCCCTCTTTTTTTGCTTTACCGCTACCCTTCACTATCCACCGTGTTGCTTGCTTTTCATCCCAGGTAATAAGATCTTTCCTTTGTTTACACTTACACCGGTTCTTATTTTTTTTTATTCTGTCTCTTATTATTATTTACTTGTAGCTTGCAAATGAGTTTGGTTCATCTTCGCTGCCCACTGAAAAAAAAAAAAGGAAACACGAGCTGCTTGTTTTGTCAGAGACCTGTCGATGGGAGGTTTCTTACAAGGCTCGAGAGGGGGAGACTCAAGAGAAAAGAACGTCTGTTTAATTCCGCGTTCTCGAGACCACCGTCGACGCTTGCATGTGCGTGTGCGCTGGGCAGACACGTCGTGAGAAGTTGCGAACACTGGTCTTTGCGCTTCACTAAAACTCAGCTTCGTTCACCGTTTTTCAGTTTTGTACTATACACTATCAAGAGAAAGGGAGTTCGTACAAACAAGCACACAAACACAAAAAATAAAAAAAGCAAAAAGAAACATGTTATCATCTCAACGTTGTCATTCCCGTGATGCACAACCAGCGTAGAAAATGGGACTCGTTTCCTTGCAGAAATGTCTTACTTCCATCTTCGCTTTGTGCTCGCAAGCTTGTTTTCTTTCCCGGCCTGTGCTGCCGTTTGAAGGAAACAATGAAAGAGGAGGAAGAGAAGAGTCGCCAACAAGAACCATCTTAAAAAAAAAATGGATTTGCGGTGTTCAAACGCCAACAGGGCAACGATTGCGTTGTTGGTCTCTTCGAAGAAAAAAAAAAAAGAGAGCTGTCACGGGCGTGCACTTCAGAGCTTTCTTTGCGCCACGTGCTACCGTGTCAAACACGCTAACTCTTCTCTTCTTCTGATCCCGCTCTTTCAATCTTGTTCACGCGTTCACACACAGCGCCTGGCGTCCAATCACACACAGGAACTTGGTAGTCCACTTGTTTTCTTTTTTTTTCTCCCATCTGACCGTTTTTGCTCGCGAAGCAGGGGTGAAAACAGAGGCGTCGCCGTCCACCACACACACAGACACATACAGAAATCACAGTCGACTTTGTTCTGTTCTCCTACAAATCCTTCTTCTTTTTTCTTTCTTCTCTCTTCATCATAGACATTCAAGCAACGGGAGAAGAAGTGTGACTGCTACTTCCATCTCAGCTTGTGTACCCACTTTTTTTTTTTTGAGTATTCCTTTTGTGTTTTTCCTCTCGCCCTTCTCCGCTGCCAAATCGTTGCTGAGTGCGTGCTCACATCACTGAGACTCTGCCATCCGGTGCAAAAAGAAAAAAAACCTCTGCTTTTCTCGACACCAGCACACGCCTACACGCTGCCTTCATTTTTTGTTTTGTTTTCTCTCCGGAAGTACATCTGATCTGGCCGTTTTACGGACACGAAAGAAGGGAACAGGGCAAGCGAGGAAAAAACAAGAGCACCAGCACAGCGTGCTGTTAGAATTCTATTATTTGTGTCTTTTTAGTCTTTCACGCGAGTTTCTTTTTTTTTTTTGGATTCTTTAGACGTCACTCATGGAAGCCTTCAGTCGAAGCAAGTCCTTTAGCCAGGCAGCCTCGGCCTCCAACGCGTCCCTCCCGCCAACGCGCGCCGGCGCCGCTCCACCGCAGCAGCAAAATGTTGTGAAGAACATCCTCAAAGGCGTTGAGAGCCACGTGCGTGTGATGTCGGCAGTCGAGCGGACAGCCATCTCCTCCAGCAGCACCGCGATTCGACTGCAGCGGCCGGACGGGGACGGCGGTGCGTCTGCCGCCGCCTCACCTGACGGGAAGAGCTCGGCCTCGTCGTCGCAGCCTTCCAGTCAGTCCCCGGGCAGCGCAGGGTGGTCGCAGCCGTTCAACGTGACGCGTGTCCACCGCGGCGGCTCGACAAATCGCTTCTACGACGAGGTGGTGGCCCCCTGTGTGTCGAACTGCACCTCAGGACAGAGCTACGTCTTCCTGGTGAACGGCCCGCCGGAGAGCGGCCGCAGCCAGACGCTGTACGGCAGCCCGCACCACAATGAGCTGGGACTGGTCGAGCTCGCCGCGGCGGACTTGCTGGAGCGGATGTCGTCGAGCGGAAAGGTCATCATGCGCAACCATCGCGACAACGGAAATGGAAATAAGGAGAACGACCCTTCTGGGACGCAGACGGCGCACAGCAACGGACGCGAGGATGGGTCGGCGGTGGCCATGACGGGTGGCATCACCGTGACGTATTCCGCCTTCACCACGCGGGGGGCGAGGATGGTGGAGACGGAGACGAGTGCGCCGGTGCCGCTCGTGGAGTTCCCACCTCCGCTCGGCTTCGTGCCGCTGCCACAGATGCGACTTCTCGAGGATGCGAGCCGGGCGGTGCTGCTGCCGGAGCGCAAACACGTGGACACGTCATGTGTGATTCAATTTCATGTGTACGCCCCGGTGGACAGCACGGGGCGGCGGTCCATGGCGACGCTGACGTTTGTCGACGTGGCGGCGATTCGCGAGCCGCTCTGCAAGGAGGTGGGCCACCTCATCGAAACAGTGGAGCGCGTGGCGGGTGTGGCGGCGACCAGCACCGATGGCGGCGCCGGCGGTGGCGGTGGCGGCGATCCGAACTTCAAGGAAACAAAGCTGACGACGCTGCTGGAGCCCGCGTTGGTGGGCTACATCACACTCGTCTCCATCACCACGGTTAGCGGTCGCCAGGACCTGTACGACTCCACCTGCACCGCGCTGCGCTTCGCGAACACGCTCAGTCGCATTCACCAGGTGCTGATGCTGACCCACATCAACGCCCCGCGATGGATCTTCGACACCGGGGTGAGCCTGGAGCAGCTGCGGATGCAGCGAGATCAGTTGATGGCCGAGCACTACCAGCGCGGTGTCTACGATTACTACAAGACCGCAACGCAGTGGCTGCGGCAGAACGTGGGTGACATTGACGGTAGTGTCGAGCACTTGCTGAGCGAGACGGCGGCGGTGCGGAAGGACGTCGCGCGGGAGGTGGAGGAGCAATCAAAGGCGTTGCAGGCGAACATCAGCGCCGAGGACCGAAGCTGCCGGCAGGAGGAGGAGGCGGCGCGGTCGGCGTACGACGCGACGTCGCACCAGCTCGAAGAAGTGCGTCGCCACGACGAGGCGATCACCGCCCTACAGCAAAAAATCTCGCAGACGGAGATGCAGGGTGCGCAGCGGATTAGCGAGATGCGGCTGGAGATTGCCGCGCTGGAGGCAAAGGCGAACAATCAGCACCAGCAGCTGCAGCGGGTGGAGAGGGAGATGAAGTTGTACGTGCTGAAGACAGGCGAGATGGTGGACACGCTGAGGAAGTACGCCGAGGATGCACGCTACGGCCAGGGCACCTACACAATGGCGCATGAGCTGACAGAGCTGAGCCGCAAGCGCCGGCGACTGGAGTCGGATTTGGAGTTGGCCTCGCGTGTGGCGCAGCGCACCACTGATACGATGCGAGTCGACCGGGAGCGGCGCTCGCGCATCTCGCGGTTGAGTGCGATGGAGCAACGCGTGCATGCATTGCGTGGGACGGTACATTCCTCCACTGGCAGCCCGGCCAGCACACAGCTACAGCAGTCGCAGCAGCCGTTGCAGCGAACAGCATCTACAGCTAGTCGCTCTGGGCAGCGACGGTGAGCACCGTCTGCCAAGGGGAAACCCCACTCGTGTTGTTCTGCGTGTCGTGAAGTGAGGAAAAAAATAAAAATAAAATATGTCCTGGGCAGAAGCGAGTGCACCTGTCCTATTCGGAATCTACGCGTTTTCCTTTTCATGTGACCCGGGCAGATGCTTGCAGCAGGCATACGTTTCGTTTCCAACCGACGCAGCACCACTTCTACTTCTTCTTTTTCACATCACAGCTACTTTCGTTTTTGTATCTCTACTTGTACATTATCGTGTGTCGTCGTCGTTGTCTTTTTAATAAAAAAGATTTTTCTCACTTTTTACTCCGAGGTTTTGTTGCAAGGGCCCTTCTTTCAATTCTTACTTTTCCTTTTTGTAGCCTTGTGCGCATCGCAGCCGCTTTCTCACTCTTTTCCCCCTTAGCTCCTTGCTACCTCAATCAAGCTTGTGAATATGTATGTGCAAACACACGTGGACGACGTGTTGCGAGCCTGTCTGATTCTTCATTTGATAGAGAAGCACGGACATCGGTGCAGCAGAGATGTAGCACAAAAGGGAGAGAGGAAGAAAAGAAATAAGTTTGGCGGCGTAGATTCTCTAGATCAATTTTTTTTATTTTTTATTTTCCTTTCCTGTGCGTGGTTTTTCTTCTTATACCTAGTCCTTTTGACTTCGCAATAATGTATCTTCATTTGAAGTTTTTTTCTTCTTCTTCTGCAGCGGTGTAGAGATCAGCTTGACGCCATCTCCTCCGATTTGTGTGTTGCCTGTTTCAGCTTTTTCAATCGTACCTTTTCGACTTTACATTAGATCACTCGTGCCTTACAACAAAATGAAAGAAAAAACTATGTAAGATGCTACTTGCTGCACAAAAAAAAAATTGCAGATGTGTGTGGAGGGAGCGCAAGTCAGCTCAAGTCAGCGCATGGCTGACAACATAGACTCTCAGGGAGGGTCCAGTAGCGAAGTTAGAGCTTCTGTTGCTTTATTCACCAGTACTCGGCTGTTGCACACACTGATGAAGAGTCTTTTTCTTTAGGAAACAAGGAGAGGTAAATGCGTTACTAGAAAAAGAGCTTCGAGTGTGCAATGAAAAAAAGAAAGAAAAAACAAAGCGTGTTTCCTGGAAACAGCCAGTTGTTCTTGTGTCTACGCAGTACCTCTGCCAGCCTTGGTCGCGCCTTCTTCAACTGTCATCGTTGCCAACACTCACGTTCTTTCCTTTTCCTTCCATCTCTCAAAAATACGCATGGCTTTTCCTTTGCTGCACCGACCCACCCACTCGTACACACACACACACACACACACACACACTCAGCAGCAGCAAACACAGCTAATTTGCTCAACAACCTCCACAACATCTCTCTCCAACAACAACAACAACAACAAAAAGAAGTAAGAGACAAACAAGAAAGCAGAGAGCTCCCCGCAACAAAAACAAAATAAAAAGCAACAACAAACAAAAAATGCTGCGTCAAGAGTCCAACAATTACAGTCCCACACCCTTCACCACCACCACTGCCTCCAGCGGTGTTCACGAAGGGGATGCCGCAAGTACCTTCACCGCAACCGACACGAGCGGCAGCCGCAGCAGCGCAACACGGCAGCGCATCAGCCAAAAGCAACTCCTGCGTCATGGCGTGGGCGGACGCGCGTCGTACGTGGCGGGCATGCGCAGCTCCACCGCCCACACCGCCCCGCTGGATGCATCGGCCAGCGTCGATGGTGCGGCGGCGGGCGGCGAGCCCAACGGCATGTCGCTGGTGCCTGGACCCTCCTCGCCGTCACCGTCGGCCGTCCCAACGGACGGCTACACCGGCGGCTACGAAGTGGACCTTGCGACGGGGGTGCGCAGCAGCCCCACCAACGTAACTGGCAGCGGTCAGCCGCAGGCATTGCAGCCCGCTTACACACCGCCGCAGGATGCAGCGTTGACGGCGGTTGGCGAGGACTTTGTGCACGAGGTGCTGGCGATGAACACCATGGCGATGGAGCAGTGCTACGCCGCACTCGGCAGCAGCAGCAGCAGCAACACCGCTGCCGCCATGGCTGCTGCAACGGAAGAGCCGATGAAGATTCTACGGGAGGCGTTTATGCGGCTTGACGAGACGGCGGCGCAGGACCTGCCGGGCCCTCTGCTCGATCAGCTCAAGGCGACCACGCTGAACAACATGGGTGTGGTGGAGTGCAACCGCGGCCAGCCCCGACAGGCGCTGAGCCACTTCGAGGCAGCCCGGCAGCTGGAGGAGAACAACGACATGGCCTCCCCGTCCGTCGCACTGAACACCTGTGCGGCGTACAACGCACTGCGGATGTACGACAAGGCCACCGCGGCGGCGCTGGAGGCGATCGAGATGCTGCGGGCCCTCGAGGCGCAGCGGCAGCGCGGCCGACAGATTGCCACGGCGATGGCCGCCGCCGCCGCCCGCCAACAGCAGCAGTACGATGACGGCACCGCGTCGGCAGGTCTGGACGAGACGCTGCTGCTGGAGGCTGCGGCAGCGCCGCAAATCGCGGAGTCGCAGAACGCGGCGCTGTGGGGGGCGGCGTGGAACAACTTGGCGGTGGCGCAGATCAACACCGCCCGCGACGGCGCGTCGAAAGACACGAGTGAGTACACCAACACGCTGACGCTCTTTCAGAACGCGATGCGGGCGACGCAGGAGCTGTTGGGCCCGCAACACCCAATGTCCCGCACGGTGGTGGAAACCTACCGCGCGGTGCGGTTAGCCCTGCGCAACCACGGCGCCTTTAAACAACACCGGACGCTGCTGCGGGCCCCGCTGCCCGCGGTGGACCCGCGGGAGCAGGCGTGGGAGGAGGAGCAGGTCGAACCCACCCCAGGGCAGTCGCGGCATCAGGCATTGGTGCAGCAGCGCCAGCAGCTCACCATCACCTTCCGCGGCGAGGTCACCGGAGGACAGAAGCTGATCGAGCGGGTGGACGGCACGCCCTACCCTGGTGCAGCCGAGGAGGCGTACCAGAGCCGGCGCAGCGCGCGTGGCGGGCCGCGTAGCGCGCGGACGGGCAGCAGCAACAGCAGCAAAGGCCGCGGGGGCGGCAGACGCACCGCCTCCTCCAACAAGAGCCACAAAAAGAAGAGCAGCAGAGCGAACGGGGCACTGCGTGGGATGCCGCACGGCGAGACGTTGACGCGGGCCAGCGTCGTCTACGGCAACCCCCACCCGCTCCTCTACACGCCACCGCCGGCCACCGCGTCCGCCCCGCCGTCGCTGACCGGCAGCGCGCGGACTCCGCAGCCACCACCGCGGGATGGCGACTTCGATGCCACGCAGGAGAAGTCCGCGGCGGCGTCGCACAGCGGCAGAAAGAACAACAGCGCGCGTCGAGCGCGTCCGTCGCCGCCGTCCTCCTCCTCGCAGCAGCAGCAGCGGCCGCCCCGAGAACAGAATTCCGCCTCGCTGCAGTCTGGTCTGCGCAGCTCCGCCTCCGCGCCGCAGGGCTTGGTGCTGCCGCCGATCGCGCAGGGTCGGAAGGGCGACTACCCGCCGTACGACGACGACGAGATGAACCGAACAAACGGCACAACGGCGAGTTCGGTGTTTATGCACGTCCCTCCGCCTGCCCCACCACGGGGCGGATCGCCTGGCAGCGGTGCTGCGGCGGGCGTTGCGGCCCGGCTGCAGCAGACAAAGATGCTCCTCCTGGCGTCCCCCACCGCCGCCGGTGCATCGTCAGCCGCGGCAGCGGCGGATCACGCGGGCGACTACGCTGCTGCTGCCGCCGCAGGTGGTGATGGTGCGCTGCCGGCCTCTTCTGCACGCGCGCGGCAGCGCCTCGGCAGCCCACTCGAGGCCGATTCTCTGTCCCCTGCCGACGGGCATCCGGACAAGGCAGATGCTGACGATCGCGGTGTGCACAACAACAACAATGACAACGACATCGCTGGGGACGGCGCGGCGTCACATGAGCTTTTTCAAGGCATGTGGGTGACGGCAGATGCCCACTACGTCCACCGCGGGCCGCGTGTCTTTGGGCGGCCGGTCTACTACACCATCTCCACGAACCTTGACGTGGACGAAGACGGCATGGTGTCCGCCTCGCAGCCCAAAGGTGCTGAGCGCGACAATGCGGCCTTGTCGTCCTCCTCACACGGCGTCGAGTCTCAACCGCAGGCGTCGTCGGCGGCGTCGGCTGCGGGCCGCGCCGTGTTGCCCACGTTGACGTACAGCGACAGCAGCAGCACTGAGGAGGAAGAGGAGGAGGAGGAGGACGGCGAGGTGGAGGGTGGACGGCGTGGCAGCGAGGGAATGGGGGGCGATGAAGGTGAAGAGGAGGAGACGGTGTGAAGGGGAGTGGGTCGGCGGGGGCTGCACCTGCGTCTGCAATGGCATGAAGACTCGTGCTCCACGCAGCATTCTTTGGGAGCTGGATGCGAAGGAAAGCTCATTGAGAGTGCTTTGAGGTGTTGTTTCCCTCTCTCTCTCTCGCCAGTTATTTATTTGCGATGATGTACAACAATACAACTGTGTTTTCTTTTTTTTTCTCTCTATCTTCGCGAGAGTATTCGTTGTGGCTCTGGTGCCCTTTTTTTTTTCTCTGATGTTGTTCTCATTGGCCGTCATCTATTTCACCGCTTGGAACCGCTATGTTATGTAAACCTATAGGTTGTTTTTTATTGCTCACTTTTACTTTCTTTTCTTTTAAGGTTGCTCAATGTACCAAATCTCCTTTGTTTCACTCCTTTTTGTTTATTATGTTTTTGTGAACTCAAGTACGCTTTCAACGTGTGTGTGTGTGTGTGTTGGGTGTCACGGGTACTTCCGTCTGCATGTACAGCTGCACTGTTTCTTAGTGTGCAACCAGAAACTATCTTTCTTTTCTTTTCATCGTGTCTGCGTAATTTTTCACTGACGTGACCCGTTGTGTATCCGTTCGAACAGCAAGAGGCGCAATACAAAGAAAAAGCGAAGTCACTTGACATTTATCTAAAAAGCAAGAGTGTGAGGGCTGCCTCGCTGATGACTGTCATTGGAGAGCCTGACCATATTCTGACGAGATTTAACTTTGTCTGCTACGAGTGCAGCGCAAACGTGCGTTCCGTATGCCACGTTGTGTTGCACGGTGGTCAGAGGATGTGTGTGAGGCAAAGAGGTGCACCTGGGCTCTCTTTTACAAGTGACGGGTAGCTGCAGTGGCAATTGTGATGAAGTGATGTGCGTTTTCTGTTTTGTTTCCATACACTGACATTCTCTTCAGCTTTTCTGCTTTCGCTTTCTTTCATTTCTTTTCTTCGACACCTTCAGACTTCGAGCACAAAGCGCCAATACACACTCACATACACACGGTCGTGCAGAGCTCATCCCTCCTGCGGCTTCCCTTTCTCCTTCTCCCATTTCGTCAAGCTAAGCACAACAGAAACGAAAGAATGCGGAAAGCGATTCAGCAGAAGTGGGCTTCCCTGTCCGACTACTCCGGCTCCTCGTCGAGCACCGTCACGCCTGCGTCGTCCAGCACGGAGGGCAGCTACACCTACACCCACTCCTCCTACTCTGCCGACGCAGATGGGTCATCCAGCGGGTCTGTCACCCACCCCTCCGATACAACGACAACGACGACTTCCGCCTCCTCCACGTACGGCAGCGCCGCGTCGTCCAGCGAGGCACGCGACACGGCGTCCACCTTCTCTGCTGCCTCCGGATCGACCCACAAGAACTCCCTCCACGGAAACCGGCGCCACAGCAGCGACGGTACAGTCAGAACGGGTGGCAGTGCCTCCCTGGCCTCCAGCTCGGACGCCATCGTGCCAGCCTCGGCAGCCGCAACGAACACGCGCAAGGGCAGAGGGGTGATGAATGATGGGCGGTCCACCTCCTCCACCGTCACCGCCGCCACGACGGCGACAAACGGCATCACCGTTGATGACGCCGATGCACTCGTGCTGCACCGCCCCTCCGCCGCGTCCTCCTCCACCACCGGCAGCAGCAGTGCGTCGCTGCCTCGCCCTCCCTTCACCCCCGGCTCCTCCTCGCAGCTGCTGGCCAAGTCGACGCTCTCCATGGATGCACCGGCACCCGCGAGCCCGTACCACTTCTCGGAAGAGGAGTTGGCCCGACAGCCGTGGGCGATCGACAACGATGCGGCAACACACACGACAAGTGAGGAGAACTGCGGCGTCGCTGGCGGTGGGGGTGGTGGTGGCCTCGTGCTGCGTGCTGCTGATGTTCTAGAGACGATCCACACGGTGCCCGTTGAGGTGCCAGCGCCGCCGGCAGAGGCGCAGCAGCGGCGGGAGGAGGGCCGGCTGCCGTACCCGAGTCATCTCACATACCGCATCGTCCTCAACACCGCAGAGGCAAATGCGGATGGGAACGCTGCTGCTGGTGCATCGAACACAACGGACAAGGATGGCAAGGGAGCCGGAGGGGCGGACGGTGCCGCGGGTGGAGGCACGGCTCGTGTGAAGAAGGCGGTGTGCACCACGTGCTGCGGCATCCTCTCCAAGCAGGAGCGCGAGGCTGCGCGGCAAAAGGCGGAGGAGCGGGCAGCAGCGCGGCAGAAGTCCTACCACAACGAACTCCGCAGCCACCACGTGCCCCTCGTGAACTTCCGCACGTCGCGCGACCCGACGCACGCCTGGTTGACGGCGACACCGTCGTGCCGACGGTGGAGGAGGCGGCGGACTACCGACACTACACCGAAGACATGCAGGGAGCAGAGGCAATCCGAAGAAGCTGGAGAGGGCGATGCGGCAGCGGCGGCGACCCGCGAGTGGGCTACACTGGAAGACAAAGTACGCGTTTGGCCGCCGCGCTGGTGGAGGCCCGCGTGGCGTGGGTGAGTCGGCCTTTGCGCGTGAGGGCGACCCACAGCGCTTTTGGATTGCACAGCTGCACGAGCGGTCGCAGGTGCACTTGGAAGCTATCAAGGCAGAGTAGAGGTGCCAGCAACTGCGATCCTGCTTTTTTTCTTTCTTTGAGGGTAAGAATCGTTGCACTTCAATGGACTGGTGCAAACTTGAGATGTAGTTGTATACATGTACTGGTGCTGTGAGCAGCGCAATCACGCTCAATTTTTTTTTAAAGTCGTTTTCTTGTACTCCTTAGATACGATGCATCCAACGGCATCGTCGTTGGTTCTTTAATACTTGTTTTGTACCACTATATCGTATATGCAAAACTACTTTTTTTGTTGGTTTGTAGCGCTGCGGAGTGCTTTTTATGTGTGTGTGTGTGTGTGTGTGTGTGTGTGTGTGTGTGCT
>AUXI01000591.1:0-15868 GCA_000482105.1 Crithidia acanthocephali | reverse complement strand
ACCAACGAATAGTAGAATACGACGTAGAAAAACAAACAAGCAAAAAAGAACAGCAGTGTTTTCTTTTGTAAGAACTCTTTCCCCGTCCCGCCAGCACTCTGCTTGTGTGTGTGTGTGTGTGTGTGGCTGTATGTGATGGCAACGGCGTCCGCGTCACCGCCACACGCAGCGTAGGGCCTTTCCTTGAGCCCTCATCGTTGTGATGGACGGGAGAGGAGAGACGGCATCGCCACACACAAAACAACAACAACAACAACAAACAAACAAACAAACAAACAACAACAAAAAACAAAACAACGGCCAAGACCAACGCAAAACAAAGCTGTTGTATCTTTTGAATGCATAACGTTTTCTTTTTCTTCTTCTTCGTTCTTCTGTTTTGCCACCATGAAGGAGGACGGCGGTGGCGTCGGTAGGTAAAGTGCAAAGGAGAGTGCGCAAACAAAAATAAAGGAAAAAAAAGGAAAATGACTTTTCCCCCTCTTCTCAGTCGCGCGGGTACCACTTATGGCGACGTGCACGTTGCGTGTATAATTGTTGTACCGCCTTGAAGCGACCACGAAAGGAAAACCAAAAAAAAAAAAATATAAATATTAATAAAAAAAAAAGTTGATGAAGTATGTCACTAGAGCAGCAAGACGATGGTAGAGGAGCAAAATAGATGGACGAAGAGCGCCGTGACTTGTCTATGGTCTCACAGAAGAACAGAGAAACGAGAGATTGTAGTCCCGCACACACACTGCAGTTCACACACACCAAAACAGCAAAAACAGAAAACTCTTCTCCTTCCTTCCCCACCCCGACATCTTAAGAATCGTTGGGGAGGTGTGTACACATCCAGTCCAGCCCTTCGTAGAGCCCAT
Organism: Crithidia acanthocephali; assembly: GCA_000482105.1. Lineage (NCBI taxonomy): Eukaryota > Euglenozoa > Kinetoplastea > Trypanosomatida > Trypanosomatidae > Crithidia > Crithidia acanthocephali. The sequence continues at coordinate 15,005 of AUXI01000591.1, read as the reverse complement.
CCCCGGTGTGCGCGCAGCAGCCCTGCACGAACCACTTCCGGCCCGCAAGGAATCGACCAAGTCCTTGTTCAGACATGTCACGGAAGCCCAGCGCCTCCACCAACTCGGCAGGGGTCAGCCGCTGCGGCAGGTCTTGCTTGTTGCACAACACCAGCAGCGCTGCCCCGGCAAGGATCGGCTCCGTCAGCAGCGTCCGCAGTTCCTCCCGCACCTCGTTGACACGCGCGCGATCGTTGCTGTCCACCACAAAAATAACCGCGTTCGCGCCCTCGTAGTACATCTTCCATAGCGTGCGCAGCCGCTTCTGACCACCCACATCCCACACCTGGAAAGAGACGTTGCGGTAGTCGACGGTCTCGACGTGGAAGCCGATGGTCGGCACCGTTTCCCGTGACGCGCCGAGCTTCAGCTTGTCTAGAATCGTCGTCTTGCCGGCAGCATCGAGGCCGATCATGACGATGCTCGCCTTCTTGTTGCCGAAGAGGCCCTCGAACCAACCAGAGATCACGTTGCCCATTTGAAGAGAAGGTGCCGCGATGAAAAGAAAAATAGTTTTCCAATTAACGTTGAGAAGAAAAAAGAAGAAAAAAAAGAGTCTGCCTCTTCTCCTTTGCTAGCGTGGTGCACCAAGCAGAGTGCTGGGGAGAGAAGCGTCAGGAGTACACAAAACCGAGAAAACAACAACAACAACAACAACAAAAAAAAATAGCTGCAAAAGCAGCCAAGCAGCAGAACAACAACAACAACAATAAAAAAGAAAAAGCGTCGCACTTCGCCGAGATCGCCGAAGGAGAAAATAAACAAAAAAAGACGATACGGTGGAGCAGTGTGTATGCTGACGGCGACAGAAGCACAAGAAAACGAACACTGCACACAAGTGCTGAAGAAGGAGGTCAACAGAAGGCGTAGAACAGAGCGAGAGAGAAATGGAGAAGAGATATGAAAAATGGGGATCAGGAGAAAAGCAACTACCACCACCATGAAAACAGCAAAAAGATAGTAGGAACCTTTTTTTTAAATCCTGCATGTTGTATCATCGACACCCAAGGGCATGGATGAGCTTCATGAAGCACTGTATCTCTTCTGCTCCATGTTGACAGGCGCAGTGGGAACGACATACGTTACTTGCCTTTCTTCCCTTCTCCAACAGGCGCACAAAGAAACAACGACAAAAGACTGAATACGTGTCGTATATGTGTGTGTGTGGTTGTGTGTGTGTGCTCTTTTGAGACGGCATCACTCAACACTTCTCCATTTCCTATTGAATAGAAAAATAACCTCTACACCGTTTTTCTTCTCTTTTTCTTCTTACGTCGTAATTGGATTGATTTATTGCATTAACGATTAGACAGTTTAATGAACCGTGTGCTTGCTTATACGAACAGAGGTGGAACCCTTTAGCGCATGCAGGTGGCAGTGAGTGACAGAAAGAACGAGAAAAACAAAAGAAAACAAAAAAAAACCACAGACAACTTCTTTTTTTCGTTCATGCACATGCCGGTGCGCATTAAGGCCCTTTAATTGTGTGCGTTTGCCCAAGAGAGAAAACAACACGAACAACAACAGCAACGGAAGAGAACAGTGGACGGTTTGCTGCAGCTTGAAACCGACAAAGATGAGAGAGACGAAAGGAGGCGAGCAACGTCAGCCACAACGACAACAACAACAGCAAAAAGGAAGCGACTCTTTCTTCTTTATTGCAGTCATTACTTCGATGCGACCTTCTTGTTGCCCGTCTTTCTCTGCGCCGCCTTGCCGCCGCTGCTCACCACCCGCGTGCCACCGACACCACCCTGCGAGCCCACCTTCTTCATCTTCGACGCCCCACTCGCCGCCACCATGATGCCGTTCTTTTTGTTCATAGACTGCATGCTCGTGATTTTGTTCGTGCCGCTATGATTGCTGCTGCTGCTAACACGGCGTGGGGCCTCCTCCTCCGCCGCCTCGTCCTCCTCTGCGGCCACCTTTGCTGTGATGCTGCTACTCGACGCCGACTTCTTGCCCGACGCCTTCGCTGCGCGGCGAGGGGCTTTGTCGTCCATGCCAAACACGAACTCCTCAGGGCCATCGCTGCCCACGTCGCTGCCGTCGGCGTCTTCTTCGTTTGCCGCCGCTGCCGCCGCCGCCGCCGTCGCCAGCGCCTTCTGCGCGATCCGCTCGACATCCGCCTTCGTCAGTGCGTGACCGCCCAGCGGCGCGTCGGCGTCGATGGTCTCGTAGCTCTGCGTCATCGGGTGCGGTGCCTCGCTGTCGCTCTTTCCGTAGAAGTTCGACTTGGGCTGCGCCAGCTTGAGCGGCTTGGTGTAGTCGTAGTGGACGTGGTTGAGCTCGGCGCGGTAGTTGTTGTTCAGGTCCTTGCGTGTGTTCGGCACACGCGGGTCCAGCTCCGGGTTAAGGAAGTGGAAGCGCTTCTCCGGTTCCTGCGGCGGCACGGCGCTGATGCCGCCTTTGATCGTCAGCTCGAGCTTCTTGTGGAGCTGCTTGATGCGCTTCACCGTGTTCGTCGACTCCTCCTTCGCCTTCTGACGGCGGTGCAGCTTCTTCCACTTGGAGCGACTCGACTTGGCCATTTTTTTTTTTTAAAGAATGTGTTCGGCTAGTGAAACAGACAAAAAAAATCACAGTTCCTCCTGCGGTGCGCGCGTGTGTGCGAGGAGTCTCACGAATGAAAAAAAGGGAAAAGGAACAAGGTTGCTTGACGGAAAGGCAGATTTGTGATGTCCACCAGCAAGGTGGGTGTGTTGTAACAGGAATTCGAGGGAGAGGGAGAAGAAGAAGAACAACAGTTTGCGCAACAACGAAAGTCGGTAGATCGAAGTTTGTCCGCGGCACCATCCACGGAAGCCCATGTGAAGCGCGTCCAGGCAGGCTACTCCTGCTGTTCCCCTCATCACGTAAAAGTATCAGTGGAACACGGTCGGTGGTGGTCCGACACAAAGTTGTTAACTTTTCTTCTTCTCTCTCCGCAGTGAAGTCGTCATGTGAGGCGACGCAGCGAGTTCTACTCTGCAAAGGTCGTGGCTGCATTCGAACGAGCCCTTGCTGCACTATCGAGGGAGCCGGCATTGAACGTTTTGAGTCGTTGTTCTTCGTGACGCCTTGTGGTTTGCACAAGGAAAGGTAAATAGAGAAAAGAAAAGAGAAGAAAAAAAAGCAGCGCAAAAAGGCACCGACATCGGCCACTACGGCCAGCAGGAGAGCAACGCGCATTCAACTGACTTCTACCCATCTGAGCAGCGAAAAGAAAACACCAATGAAAGCAGTGCATCAGGTACACACACACACATACGAGAAAAAAAAAAATGCCCGACGGACGCGTACATTTCGAGAAAAAGCAGTTGGACAGCTTTCAACCAGAAAAATAGAGAGGAAGTGAAAGATAATGAAAACTCATTTACTGAGGAGGCAGAGACTGCGTGCGGGGTCGCGGCACCGCTGTTGGCGAAAGTGATGGAGACACCGCCGCTGGTGTGCCGTGCTGCTGCTGCTGCTGCTGTTGCTGTCCACGCACTCCCGAGTCCTCCAACTTCAACGTCTGCAGCCCTTGCACCGGTCGCCGCTTCGCCGCCACCGTCGGCTCGCCTTCATTGTCTTTGTTCTGTGCCACTTTAGCCTCGTGCTTTGTCGTAGCAGCCACAGCAGCAGAAGGCTGCGGGTCAGCGTGCTGCTGCTGCTGCTGCTGCTGCTGCTGTTGCTTTGTCAACGGACGTTGCTGCGCGGCGTGTTGCTGCAGCGACTGCGATTGTTGTTGTTGTTGTTGTTGTGAGACTGGTCCTGCAACAGGCCCACGTGCCTCCTGTGTGCTGACATGCCGACGCGGCACGCCGCGAGGATGGCCACCATTACCACGTCCACCTTGTTGTTGCTGCTGCTGCTGCTGTGGTTGTGGAGGGGTGCCGTCTCCGCCAGCTCCTCCCCTCTCCATCTGATGCACCGGCGCGTTGGCAGGGCGAGGGTGGGGTCCGGGCGACATCTGCATGGCCGTCTGCGGCCCGTTGCCTCCCCTTCCAGCGGTAGGAGCAGCTGCCGCAGAGGCTGCTTGATTCCACATGACGTCGTTGTACATGTTCGGGTACATCGCGTAGTTGGCGTAGTACTGCTGTTGTTGCTGCTGCTGCTGCTGCTGCTGCTGCGGGGTCAGAGGATTTGCCGAGCCGGCAGCTATCATGGCAGGAGATCCAGGGGAGGGTGCCGTGGCGTCGCTCGTCGAGCTCGTCTCCCCTTCCTGTTCCCGTGACAAGGTACGCCGTACACCGTCGTTGTTCAACTGCTGTTGCTGTTGCTGTTGCTGCTGCTGTTGTTGTTGTTGTTGTTCCTGCATCCACAGGTACTGCTGGACATCATAGTGCAAGAAGGGAAACGAATAGTTGGCCGAGTTCGAACCTGCCGCAGCCGCCGCTGCTGCTGCTGCTGCCGCTGCGTGTTGCTGCTGTTGCTGTTGCTGCTGCTGATACATCATGTGATGGGACGGATACATCATGGCCGGCGACGGGGTGTAGTAGCTCTGCGCGCCAGACAAATCATACGACTGTTGCTGTTGCTGAGGACGCTGCTGCTGGGGATGCTGCTGTGCGTACACGTTGTTCATGCTGGCGTACGCCTGGTAGTAAAAAGCCGCTGCCTCTGCAGCTTGTTGGCTCTGCTGACTCTGTGGCTGCTGCTGTTGTTGCTGCATGTCGTAGTACATCATTTCATTTCCATAGGGTCTCCTGTACTGCTGTTGCTGCTGTTGCTGCTGCTGCTGTTGCTGTGGGTGTTGTTGCACTGGATAGCGGTTGGCGTACATGGGCATCTGCGCAGGACCCTGCATGTCGTCCTCCGTGTACGGCATCGCCATCATCGCCTCCATCGCAGCCGTATCGGAGTCGATGGTGCGATCCAACCCCGCCCCTTCCTCCGTTTCGTCACCCTCCTCTCGACTCTGCGGCGCGTGTGCGCGCTCGTGGTACGCGTGGTCCGCCGTGGGGCTGCCAGCATCCATCAGCGACTCCGACACAACACCCGCACCAGCAGCGTCCAGCATCGCCGGCTCCTCTTCACGCAGGCTGCCGTCATCGCCGTTGCTGTGGGACGCCGGGCCTCCTGCACCTCCATCGTGGGTTTCCTCCTCCTCACCTGTGGTCCTTGTGGTGGTGGTGGCGGCAGGTGCGTCGGAGGCTGCGAAGCCCTCCAGTGCCTCACGTGAGTCGACAAACGGCAGCTGCATCGGCGGTTGCTGCTGCTGCTGCCCACGACGGCGTGCAGTGCGATTGTTTTCCCCTGGAAAAGCCTCCGCTGCGTAGCCGCTGCTGTCGGAGCCCTCTGTGAGACCGGCGTTGTGATGCACGCTGTTCCGGCCGGACGTGGTGCCATCGTCGTGGACGTCGTCGTCGTAGTTGCTTTCCGCGATGGCCGCATCGGCCTCGGTGGGCGACATGACGTACCGGTGTTGCTGCGGGGCCGAGTAGCTGGGGTCTTGCAGCATGGGCTGGCCATACGGAGACATGCCTCCGTAGAGCTGCTGCTGCTGCTGCTGCTGGTGCTGTTGGTGGTGCTGCATGTGCGTTGCCTCCGCACTCAGATCTTGCCCAGCGCTGTTCGTCATGTACACGTCCTCTGCACTACCGCCGTACATCATCCCGTTCTGGTGTGGGTGGTTTTGCTGAGGGTCGTAGTAGCCTTGCTGCTGCTGCTGCTGCTGCTGCTGAGCTGAGTAGTCCATCGCAGGCAAGTAGAGGTTCATGTGTTGGCTGTGAGGACTGCTGTCCTCGCTGCACTGCCGTGCTGCGTTCTGCGCCGCCGCCAGTGCCTGGGCCATCAACGCGTGATGCACCGCCTGACAATCCGCCTCGGCGGTGTGGGGGGAGAGGCACTGCAGGACGTACTGCAGGCTGCAGCCGCCGTAGTACATCGGGGCGTGCCGCGCCGCTCCCCACTCCGTAAACCACCAGCACAACCATTGGAAGTCGCGCATGTGGGTCATGCGTGCGGTCAGGTCGTACTCCGGGTCGAAGGGGGAGGTGAGGTGAAAGTGCTGACCGCGTCGCGAGCACAGGTGGGGCTTCTCCACCACTTCGGAGTGGCCATCGAGGGAGAAGTGGATGCCGCACGTCTCGTAGTCGAAGGCGCACCCGTAGTAGTGGCAAAAGTCGAGAAAAAGGTCGGAGACGTTCACCTGCCGTTGCAGGAAGTCTTCCGCAAACTTGTCGTACGCCTCTGCAGAGGTCGGCTTGGAGGGCGCATCCGCAGCAGCAGCGGCAGCACCGGTGGAAGGCATCGACCCATCCTTGCTGTTAGATTCCTGCGGTGCCACCGCCTCGTGGTGGTCGCCTGCCCTTGCGTCTGCCGCAACAGCTACGCCGTCTTTCTTCCCTTCGCAACGCTCCACCGCCGCCGCCGTCGTACGCTCTTCACTGCTCACCTGCGGGTGTGTGGCATTCAATGACACGGGCAACACCGCAGACCCTTCACCCTTCTCGACGGTCTGCCCACCACCACGGACTGCATCCCCCCCGACGTGTTCTTTCGAACTTTTCAGATTCCGGCGCATTTGCGGCACCCACCGCAGCAGCGGTCATCGTGGCGTTGGTGGAATCCACCCCCGCAACCTCCGTCGCGCTCTTTTCCTTTGCCTCAGCAGGCGACGCTGCAGTCTTGCTGACCACAATGTCCGTCTGCTGCTGCTGCTGCTGCTGCTCTTCTTTCCCTGTCGAGTCGTCCTCCTTCTTCATCGTCGGTGTGGCAGCTGCAGCGGCGGCAGGGCTGCGCTCGTGCTGTGGCGGCTCCACCGTCTTCAACAGATAGTGGTGCAGGGGTGGTGCGTGACGACCGCGCCCTTCACCGCCGTCGCCAGCCGCAGCACCGCTGTTGTTGTTGTTGCTGCTGCCCTCCGCATCGCCTGGTGCCGTGGCCGTCGTTGCTGCCTGCGGCATCGGGCTGCTGCTGGGGCTGACGGCAGCGATGGCTGCGCCACCTGGCGATAAGAACGGCGACGAGGACTGCTGCTGCTGCTGCTGCTGCTTTTGGCCTTCGTCCACCCGGCTGTCCTCTACCGCAGGACTGGCGAGGACTCCCGTCACCTCTGCGTTTGGCGCACCGACGAAGCCGAGAATCACTTCGCGAATCGTCTGCAGGTGCGCCTTGTCGGCACCGTTGTAGGCAGCGCGAATCGTCGCACACGCACCGACGCTGCTGCGGCTGCTGCTGCGCTGACCACTGCCGATTGGCTTTTCCGTCACTGCCACCACCTGCGGTGACGGCGCCGACTCCTCGTCGTGCTCTGCCACCACCGCCGAACTGGCGGCCACATCTCCACCCTTGGCGTCGTCGGCAGCCGCAGCAGCGCTGGCATTGGCGTTGTCGGCTGCGGCGGCCGCCTTGGCGTCGAGCATCTGCGCGTGCCGCTGCTCCACACGCGCCAGGTAATCGCTCAAAAGTGCTCCAGCAGGCCCAAGTCCAGTGGACCCGCCGGCACTGGCGGCTGTACGGCAGCCGCCGCAGACGCCGTGGAAGTGGGCGAGGTGGCGGTGGGGGACGCCGCAGCGTTCATCGCTGCACCGCCGCTGCGCAGGAATGGCTGTTGCTCCTCCTGCGCGGACAGCTGCGGCAGCGGCGTGGTGCTGCAGATGGCCATCTCTTTCACACGCCCCGTGTGTGCGGTGGACGGGTGCGGACCCACACCGACACCAGCACTCTGCGCCTCCTCCGCAACACCAGCCTCGCCGCAGACACCCCTGACGGGAGCGGCTGCTGCTGCTGTCGCAGACGTCCCTTCGCGTTCCTGCAGCATCGAAATCACACGCTTGCGACACTCATTGTAAAAGTGCAGCACCATCAGATAAATCGTGAAGGACGTCACCCCGCCCGGCTCGCTCTCGCCGACGCCGAGGCTGCGCACGCAGAACTTAAGAAGAGAATCAGCGGGCGTGCCTGCGGAAAGACGTCCAACAGCGACCGCGTCAGCTGCATCGACCGCCAGTGCTCCCCACCCGCGAAGGTGATGTCGACCTTCGTGCCGGTCGCCTTGTCGGTGAGCTTGATAACTGGAACTCGCGTGGCAGTGATGGACTGCACGTGGTAGAACATCCCTTCATGCACCGGGACGAAGGTGAGGTGACCGCCAGGTCGGCCAGCGTTGGGCCCCACCACGGTAGGCGTCGCGGTCTTACTGGCGTGCGAGCTTTTCTTAGCAGATGCCGATACGGCAGCTACTGCTGCTGCTGCGGCGGCGGCGGCGGTGGCAGCGGCGTTCAGGGGAGCCTTCTGCGCGGCATCCGCTGACCCAGTCGTCACCTCCGACGGCACGTGGACCACTGTCGTAGCGGCTGGAGTGGTCTTCGACAGCGTCGCTGCTGCACTCTCGTGTTCTGCGTTAACGTTCTTGTCTGTTGCGTGCGCGGCCCCGCTCTTACCTCCACTTTCTGCCACCTGCGCCTGCTTTCCAGTACCCGCAGTAGCCTCGCCTGCGCGCATTGGGTCTTGCTGTGGTGGTGGATGGCCCACCACCTCATCCGTACTCGACCGCGTGCTGGCCGTGTGCTGCGCACTGCATACCGCGTCGGACTCCTGCGACTCTGTTGCAATGGAGGAGGAGGAGGAGGAGGAGGTCAAGGCGGACGACGTAAAGGAGGGGAGGCCACCGCCGCTGAAGCTGCGACCTGCGGCTGCGCGGTCGCGTGCGGCCGAGGCGTGCGCCGAGGACAGCGACGGCGGTGGCGGTGGCAGCGGCATCGGCCCTGTCAGCGGCGACGGTGATGGCGGCGAAGCACCACCACTCCGCATGCCACCGTGGTGATGATGACGACCACCACTGCTGTTGTTGTTGTTGCTGCTGCTCATCACCGGTGCGAAGAGGGTCGAAACATCCAGCGTGGTGCTGAAGCTGTAGTCTTTTTCGATCTGATCGCGGAAGACCTCCTCGGCTTGCTCGACGTCATCGACAGTGCCGTAGACTTCCGTCTCCTCTGCCGCGGCAATGGTGTCTAGCTCCCTGTAAGTACGCGCACCGTACTCCATGGTGGTCGTCTTGTTGTGACCCTCCGTGAGTGCAGTGGCGGACTCTGCCGTCGCCGCCATCGGCGCATGCACCGCACCACCTGGCAGCATCCCACGTCCCTCCTCGTTCCTCGAACTACCGAACGTCATGGCGCCATCCTTTCCGTCCAGGAAGTTCGCCGAGGCCGTGAGAAAAGCCTTGCGTCCGTCCAGCGTCGAACTCGTCATCGCAGCCGTCGCAGCCGTCGCCGCACCGGGTGCCGTGTGCACAGCGACAATGGGCACCACCACCGCCGCTGCCGTGTTACCGTCCGCTGCGCTTCGCGTCTGCTCCGTCGCACCAGGCAGTGCGTTGACCGATAAAGTACTTCCCTCACCTCTCCTCTCTGCCTTCGCCTCCACCGCCGTTCCAGCGGCAGAGAGCGTGTGGTGCAGGCTGCTGCTGCTGTTGCTGTTGTTGCTGCTGTTCGTGGAACCGGACAGGCGAGGGTGCTGCGACATGAGAAGGCCGGGTGAGCTGTGCGATGCCGAGGCGTCGCCGTCCCCTTCCTGCACCCCGAGCTGACCAGGATTCGTGGCTGCTGCCGTCACTTCAACAGCGCCGCCAGCATCGGTGCTCCGCGCCTCTTCCTCCTCTGCTTGCTGCTGCTCCCGGAGCTTCTGCTGCTGCTGCTTTTCGAACTCCACCGTCTCCTGGAACTCCAGTGCGTCCTTCAGGCTCGCTTCATCGAGCTCAATTAACGCTTTGGACAGCGTCTGCAGGGCATCCAGCGGCGCCGTCGGCTGGTACCCCACGACCAGCACGTCGACGTCGCTCGAGGGCAGGGCCAGGCCGGTTGTGATGGAGCCGTGCACGCGAATCTCCGCGTTCTCCGTGAGGCTCCGCCGCAGGACAGCCTCGATCGTCCAGCACAGCTGCTCCCGCGCTGCTTCGTCCTCGGGCTGCAAGGTGAGGCAGGCGGAGACGAAGGTGGGCAACACCGTGACGAAGTCATAGTACGGCATCGGTGTCTGCATGGCATGGTTACCGCCGTTGTTGTTGTTGTTGTTGTTGTGCATCTGGTGGTGCGCGTGGGATGCGGCGCCTCGACGGTTGCCCATGGCCTGTTCCGTCATGCTTGGGTGACGCATGCCCATCATCCGTCCGTCGGTCTGGTCTGTGTAGTGCCCTTGGTTCACGTAGTTGTTGTTTTTTTGCTGCTGCTGCTGCTGCTGCTGGTGGCCGCCTCCACCACCGCCGTACCGCCCACCTTGCCCCATACCACCGTCGCCGCCTGTGTGAGGAAAGTTGCCGTACGCGTTGATGGCCCCTCCGCCCCCTGCCACGGCACTCGAAGTGTTGTTCGGGCTGTTGCTTGTGCTTTGCGCGTACATCGCACCCGCGTTGCTGTTACGGCCCCGACTGCCGGTGCGATTGGATTACTGCTCGGCCCGCCTTTCGGCTTCTGCCCACCGGCGTTGCTGCTGCTGCCGCTGCCGGGCCGTGCGGGATGGTGCATCGGCCCGCTAGCCCAGCCAGCGGCCGCGCCGTGCAGCATCGACGGCGTCAGCGGCGACGAGGACCACTCGTCCATGTGCTGCGCCTCGTGCGGTGGCAGCTGAAGCTGCAGGTCCCGCTGCTGCTGCTGCTGCTGCTGCTGCTGCTGAGCCGCTGTGTAGGCGCCGTACTCATGCGCATACTCCACTTCACCGCTGTTCTGGTAGTTGCTGCCGTCCTCCTCCTCCATCGCGGCCAAGTCGTTCCTGCTCGTTGGCCCTGCTGCATTCGCCGCATTGTTGTTGTTGTTGCGGCTGCTGCTGCTGTGTGCGTTGCCGGCCGCCGTCGGACTGCTGCTGCTGCTGAAGGAGGACGAGGTGCGCAGGTGGCGCGCAGGCCCTGTCGGCGCCACGTACGTCACCGGCGACTGGTGATGTTGGTGGTGGTGGTGCCGTGGCACACCGGTGTTGGCCATCACGGAGGTCGGACTTCCAGCGGACGCACCCGTGCCCACAACGTTCGTGGTGGTGGTGGTGGTACTCAGATCGCCGTCTGGCCGAGTCGAAGGTGCGTTGTTGTTGTTGTTGTTGCTGTTGGCCAGGGTAAGAGAGTTGCGGCTACTGCCCGCGCTTGAGTGCGGCCCTGGCATGGGCCCGTTGACCAACGTGCCGGCGGCGCCGACGCGGATGGTGGGGAGGGGCCCGCTTGGCAGCATCAGGGCACCGGTGGCGGACGGCACACGCGATGTGCGGGACGATGACGTCGCCGGTGTTGCTGGAGCCGCCGCCGCCGCTGCTGCTGTGTTGGCGGACGCCGCACTCTCCCCTCCGCCGCCAGCGGCCGTGGTGGTGGAAGAGGAGGATGTGAGGTGCCCGTGCGCAGCTTGCAGACCAGCGCCGCGACCGCGGTGCAAGCCCGTTCCTCCACGTGTTGCGCTCCCCACGTTGACCGTCGAAGGTGCGGTTTGGGTGCCGGTGGTGTTCGTGGTGGGGCCGAACATCGTCCCGGCGGCACCACTGCCCACACCACTGCCGTTGCTCGCCGTCTCGGCCACCGGCGACGCCGACATTTGCTGCTGCCCTGACGAGGTGAGGCGCGGCATGGTGTTGTACGCGGCCATCTGCTGTTGCTGCGGCGGAGACACGTTGGAGTACATGTAGTAGTTGTGGTAGTGATGGTGGTGGTTTGGCTGCTGCTGTTGCTGCTGCTGCATGAAGTGTGCCGTCTGGTTCACCGGCTCGTGCCCGGCAGACCCGCAGGCACTGCTGGCACCACTGCTGGTGTTCGTCGTCGCCATCCCTGTCGCGACGGCTGGGTGCATGTACGGCCCCACGCAATTCATCATCATCATCGACGCACCAGGACTGTTATTCCTGTTGTTCCCGGGCATGCCGGACGGGTTGGAGCTGGTGTAGCTGGCCGCCATCTCCGCAAAGGACTCTCCATTCACCATGGCCGAAGCCACCGCCAGAGACGGATGCCAGCCAGGTCGACGACTCACACCACACGTGTTGGCTGCCGGGGTGGTGCTGCCAGACGGCGCTGCGCCTGCTGCTGCGCCGGCGCTGCCTGCCTGCTTACTGGCGCTCTCCGCACCGGTGGTGTTTTTCTTCGACGCCGCGGTGACGGTCGCCAGGGTGGGCAGCGGCTTGCCGGATGCCTCGGCTTCCGCCAGGGCTGCAGCAGCCGCGGCAGCCTTCACGGCACGCAGCTTTCGCTTCCGCTTTGCCGAGCGTGAGAGCTTCGTGGGTGCAGACTCCTCCTCCGCCGTGAGCACCGTCAGGGCCGTCGACGTCGTCTGCACCGCGGCTGCTTCGGCGGTGGACGGCACTGCTGCCGCTGCTGTCGCTGTCGTGAGAGGGTCGACGGGTGCCGTGCTCGGGGCCGACGGCGACACTGCAGGTTCTTCTGTTGCTGCTGCTGCTGCTGTGGTGGTGGTGGCGGTGGTGTGGTGCACCGTCTCTTTCCTTTTCCCGTGCGCCGAGGCTGTGGACGACCCGGTGGTGACCTCCGCCGTGGTGTTTGAGGGAGGAGAGGTGGAAGACGCAGGCGGGAGAGGAACCTTCGGCTGCGGTTTCTCGGCTGTGGGGCCCGAGGATGGTGGCGCCGGTGGCGTGGCGAACGCCGACACACCACCGGCACGTCGCGCTACCGCTAGATAAGACGCCAACAACGCCGCGCCGCCGCCACCACCTCTGAACTCGGCGTGCGTGGCGGCGGTGGAGTGGGTGGAGTGGGCCGAGGCATCGCGATGCAGCACCGCGGCAGAGGTTCCATGCACATCTGTCTCTGCACCACCACCGCTGCCGCTCCCCACACTCGGTGGCAAGAGTACGTGACTGCTGCTGCTGCTGCCTCCACTGTTTGTGAGGGCACTACCGGTGAGCGTCGTCGTGGCCTCTCGCAGACGCGTCGCCATCGTGGTGGTCGGTGTCGCGGAGGCAGACCCCGGCGATGACTTCTTTGTGGGTGGTGCTGCGGTGGAGGACGGCTTCAGCGATGGCGACGGCTGCCCCACGGCTGTCGTGCTGCTCCTCGCAGTGGTCAACGGCGTCAGCGGCGCAGCGCCAGGCGTGCCTTGTGCGTGCACAGGACCCACACTCACACTGCTGGTCGGGAGTAGAGCGGGTGAGCGGGTGGCGGTGGTGCTTGCAGACGCGTGTTGCACCGGGGAGTGCGACGGCGTCGATAACGCTGCCGTGGATTGTTGTTGTTGTTGTTGTGGCTGCGGTGTTCGCCGCGCTGCATCGTCGCGTGCGTGCGGTGGGCGGTACAGCTTCGACACGGGCGTGGCGGAGGTGGGGGAGGAGGAGGATGAGGGACTCACCGCTGCTGCTGCTGCTGCTGGTGTCGCTGCTCCACCCTCGTTGTTGCCGCTGCCGGTAGTCGTCCCTGCACGGGACGACGATCCAGCGGTGCCTCTCGATGGACCAGCGTACCCGTTGGGAAGGGGCGACGCGGAAGATAAGGACAGCGAGGTGGTGTTCGCGTTGGCTGCCGTCGCGCCGTGCGCGTGCGCCGGGTCCGCTGCGGGCGGCGATGGCGTGTGGGTGAGGTTTGACAAGGCCGGTTGCAGACGGTCCATCAGCGACGTGCCTGCTGCCAGGGCCGGCACCGACTTCGCCCCACCATCGCCACGCGGGACGGAGGGGGAGGCGGAGGACGACGTCGGCGCTGCTGGTGGTGTCGACGCCGTCGCGTTGGCCGTGGCGGAGGCGGAGGTGCTGCTCGGTTTCACGAAGGCTCTGCTGAGGGCAGCAAAGCGATTCAGACCAGTCAGCACCGCCTCGACGTGGGCCTCAGCGGCGGTGGCGGAGGACGGAGCTGGAGATGTCTGCGCAGCGCTCGTACTTGTGGTGGTGGGACTCGTAGCGGACTCCGGTGCTGTCGAGGACGACGAAGCCGCTGTGGCGGACTTGTCCTTCTCCATGGTGATTAAACGGATGCAATATATGTATCTGTGGGTGTGCTGCGCTCTTTTATGCGATGTGTGTATGTGTGTGTGACAAGGACACACACTCACACAAGGCAAGACGAAGAAAAGAAAGAAAAACAAGCAGCGGCAAACAGCTGTGGAAGCGAAAGCGATGCTCTCTACACAGGAAGCATGAAAATAGCACAGACACACACACACACACTCTCTTTCACACACAAAAACAAACACACACACACACAATCACACACACACACGATGATCAGAAAAAGAGGAAGTGTAAAGAATCTGTTGTTGGTCTTTCTGCCTCTTTCGGTCCGCGCTGATCGGTGCTAACAGCGTACCGGGGAACGCAGTAATCTATCGAAGAATATACTGTATGGTGGTGTGTGAATGGTGCGAAAAGAAAAAAAGAGAAAAAAAAAGAAGAGAGCAGGCAGGTGCAGACTCGGAATGTGCGTCGTGCACAAAAATCCAAGTAAAGCAAAGAAAATGTAGTAAAAAAAAAAGCAAGATACACAGCTCCAAACGTCTCAAACGGACTCCTATTCTATCAACAACAACAACACAAAAAACGACAAACAAGTGGCAGCCTCGTTGAAGCTGCAACAAGCTATCAACTTCTATTCGTACCTCAACAGATAAAAAAAAAATGGAGAGAATCACTCAGCCAAGCGCAATCACAGAAGAAAATAAAAAATTGCTTTGTTGAAGACACGAAGAAAGTGGAAACCAGTAGAAATGGTATTATTAATTTGAGTCTGAGTTTATGTCGAAATAGCAGAAACGAAATATGTTTCCTCTGCTTTACTTAATTATAACGAGCTTTTAGCGATTTGTTTATTTTTGTTTTCTTTGTATTGAGTACTTTTTTCGGAAAAGTTGGTTTTTTTTTTTGTAGCTCAGTTTTGCCTAAAATAAAGTGTCAGTTTGAGTCTCTGAAAAAAAAAAGGAAAAAGGACAGTTGTGTCCTTAATGTAGTGATCGAACGTGTTCTCTCTTTTCTGGTCTACTTCGTGATGGCGCCTTCGAAAGTCGCTTCCGAGAGAGGAGAATCAAAAAGAGATAAAGTAAAAAAAAAAAGGCACTATGTAGACACGTGACACAAGAGCATAGAGAAGA
>AUXI01000590.1:0-15929 GCA_000482105.1 Crithidia acanthocephali | reverse complement strand
CGTCCACGTCCACGGTGCCGTCGCTGCGCAGGCACGCCTGGTCCACCTCGTCCACGAACACGCCGGCCAGCACCACCTTGCCGTCGTAGGCGGCGCCGAACTCCACCTGGATGGAGTCGCGGTCGAACCCGCTCTGCGGCCCACGCCCCGACGGCATCGGCACCATCACCTGCACCTCCTCTACCGCAGCCGCAAACGACAGCGGCGCCGCACGCCGCAGCCGCGACTTGTCCTTGTAGATCGTCGCGCTGTCCACGCGCGGCACCACGTGCAGCGTCGGCGGCACCGTGGTCGTTGCAGCGGACATCGTGTGGCACGGGAGATCTGGGAAGGGCGGGTGAACGACGGGGAGTCACTAGAAGAGAGAGAGAGAGAGAAGACGGCGCAAAGGAAAAGCACAAAAGCAAAGCTTGTCGAGAAACACTGAAGTACCTATCGTTCTTGCAGGTGGTCTGCGTAGAGCAAGGTAACAGAGTAGCGATACCCCGGAAAGGCAATTGCGTGTTGACTACTTAAGAGCTACTGCGAAATGGAGAAGAGAATAGAAAACTACGTTTTTTTTTTTGAGCACAAGCGAGTAAAGAAAGAGATATCGAAAGAAAGGGGGAGAAAAAAATAGAGATTGCAAAGAGATGACGGAAGCTTGTATCAGTTTGCAGATACATAGTGAATATGGTGTTGGGCGTCGATGCAGCGCCGGTTTCAGGAAAGGAGAGAGTTGCAGAAAGCGAGCAGGCAAAGGGATTTATTAAGTATGATGCTGCACACGTGAAGGAGATACATCTGATGCGTAAAATCCTGTGGAGATGACGCTTGAAAGACTGTTTGGACAGAGCTCAAAGGAAGGTTACACCGTGAACGCTGCTGTCGCCTTTTTTTTTTTTGCTCATGTAGTGGAAGTTTCGAAACCAAAAACCTTTCGGTTTTTAAATGGTGTTTGCATTCGTAGAAAACAAGACTTTTTTGTGTGTAATTTTGAGAGCTTTACAGACCACCAACAGAACCAAAATGCGTTACACATCACTTCTTTTTTGATCCAACAGAGACACCTAAAAACGGAGCTTACAGGTGTTTTTTTAACTTTTGGCAAATTATGGAAACCCGAAAAAATTCCCATCAACTTTCACACATAAACTCATCAACACTCCTAGAATACAAGTAGACAACGAAAGCGCCTAATGGAGTCCAAGCAGGGTATTCGACATGTTCTGCAGCTTGTTGTCGATTTCTTCCCAGCCTGGAATGACCATCTTCGCGTTGTCGAGCTTCGGCATCTTAGTGAGCGGGTTGTTGCACAGGTCGATTGTCTTTGCCTTCGCCTTGCTCTTGGCGCTGCACCACGTTTCGCACCAGAGCCACTGTTCCGGCAACGAGAAGATTGGGATGTTCGCCTGGAGGTAGTTTGGCAGGTCCTGGTCGAGGTTGGCGAGGCTGTTCGGGTCGCTGGCGAGGTTTGCGTAGGTGGCGCGGTAGCGGTCACCAGCCAGCATCGCGCGGAAGCGTCGCAGGTCGACAAGGAAAATGGCGCTGATGTGGTAGGGCTTGCCCTTGAGGTGGTCGACCCAGAAGCCGTGCTCCCAGAAGCGGAAGCGCACCGTGTCCTCGTTGCGGTAGGTCTGGCAGAATGGTGTCATCGCGACGGGGCTGCGGCCGATGTCCATGTTGTAGAGCTCGTGGAGATCCGCCTGCGCCGTCTGGTCTGCGTCCACAAAAATAACGCGGTCCACATCGAGGGGGAAGAGGACGTCGAGGAAGAGAATTTTGTAGGCCCAGATCTTCCGCTGCTTCTCCGTCTGCCGCGGCAGCCACCACGGCCAGCGATACGTGACGAAGCCCACCTCGAAGCCCAGCTCCGCCGCCAACAGCGGAATGTACCGCTTGAACTGCGGCGAGAGGAAGTTCTCAATCACCCAGAACTTAATGCGGGTGGAGTTGGCGCCGTACTTGTCCGAGGAGGTCTTGTGCACGCTGTAAAACATCATGCGCAAAAAGCGCTCGTAGAGGTGACCCGAGGCGACAGAGAAGACGTGCAGCGTTGGCCTCGCCGGTGGCTGCGGCTTCGCCCCGCGGAGTCGCCACGGCGGCGGCCAGGTGTGCGTCACGTCTGCCGCCATCCGCTGCAGAATGTCACGCAGCTGCTCAGGTGGGGCGGAGTTCGGGGTGGGTGTGTGACGCACCCGCAGGGGCAGATAACGGCCGCTGAAGGAGTCGACCACGATGGGGAGACGCTGCCCCTGCGTGAAGTTCACCGCAGCGCGGCCCTCAGCGCAGGCGGCAATGATCTGCATGCCAATGGCCTCCAGGCAGTAGGCAGTCGCGACGGGGCCAGGCTTCACGGAGAGGTACCACAGACCTGGCGTGGCCTGCAGCTGGTAGTAGCCGTTCTGATTCGCCATGACTTGTGTGTCGGTGCTGCGCGTGTAGGCGGGGATGCCGTCGTGGGTGGTTCGGAGGGCCGGGGTGAGGGAGAGGGGGAGACCCACCGGCAGCTCACCGGACTGCCCATCCACCGTCTCACCTGTCACGAGTACGGAGTGCATGCGGTAGACAGCGAAGACGTAGAGGGTGCCAGGGGACAGCTTAGAGAGGAGAATGTTGTCCAGATCCTCCTCCGCGGCTTGCGAGAAGACGGTCCACGTCGGTGGCTCCTCCACGCCGAGGGTGAGCAGTGCGGAAGCCGGCAGCTGCGTGAAGGTGGCTGCAGGCGGCACGACGCGGCCAGAGGCGGGGTCGAAGTGCACCGTCCCGCTTGCCACGTACTCGTAGAAGTCACGAATCGGGAACTTCACGTCGAGTGAGGGGTTCAGCAGCACCGTCAGACGCAGTTGCAGCGGCGTCCGCATGAGGTGGGCGACGAGGGACACGATCAGCTGTGCGTCGCGCGACGAGGGGTCCACGACGGCGGTGATCTGGTGCACGCCCTCTCCGGCCGCACCTGCGGCCTGGCTGCTGCGGCTGCTGTTCTGCGTGTTGTTGACGGTGAAGAGAACGGCGCGCAGCCGCTTCCGATCCTCCGCGCTGGCGAAGAGGGACTCCTCACGCGCCAGCAGGGACGTGGAGCGCACAGCGTCGTGCGCGGCCTCCTCGTGTGCGAAGGCGCTGGCAAGGCACGCAATCTTGGCACTGTAGAAAGTGTTGTCCAGCTCGTCTGACGTGAAGGCACCGTCGCCATCGACCGCCGTCATCTCTGCGAAGTTCACCTTCAGCACCGCCTCCTCCACAATTTTCGTCAAAGGCAACGCCTGATGGGCAGCCTCGAGGACATCCCAGGCGGTGAACGTGTCGTCCATCGCGATGATGCGGCCGTTGGTGACCAAGGTGACGCCGCTCTCGTGCAGTGGCCCTGCAGACGCCAGGGTGGCCCAGAAGTCGCTCTGCCCGGCACTGCGTACATACCGTTGATGGCTCTCTACGAATTCATCGGCCAGGTGCAGGTCGGCCGGAAGAGGGTGGGCGGCGAGGGCGGCTGCCACCGTTGCCCGATCAAACTGGCCAGCACGACGGTAGGCCGCACTGACACTCGGCGAGGCGTCCACAGCCGTGAGAAGGTGGTCGATATACCGCTGAAGGACACGAAAGCGCTTTGTCTCGGCCACATCGCGCTGCGCCATCTGCCGCAGCAGTGCAGCGACGTAGTCCGCCGCTGACAAGGAGGAGGACGTCGCTGACGGAGACGCCGAGTCGGCCTCTTCACGATCTGCGCCACCGCCAACGTGCACCGCTGGCGCAGCTGGGCAGGGTGCCACCGACACACGGAGACTGCGACACACCGCCGCATGCGGGGCGTCGGTGGCTGCGGCCTTGCCCGCCTGCTGCGTCGACAACTCCGCGCAGGACTGCAGTGCCGCCAGCACCGTCTGCAGCTGACGCAGCGTCTGTGTCGTGCAGCGACAGGGCAGGGCGAGCACCTGCGTGAGGGACGGCACGTCCATCGCGTAGATCGCGCTGTACAGGTACGGGGCGTCCTCGATGAAGGCGACGAGGCTCCGCGTCGCCGTCCACCGCACCGTCCGCGGCGGGTGCAGCAGTGCCGGCTGCAGGTGATCCGCCGCCCCACGCAGCTGCAAAATGGCAGTGTAAAAGTCTTCGGTGCTGTCCTCGAGCGCACCGTCGCTGACCCAGGCCCGCAGCCGCATCACCTCGTACTGCAGCGCCGTGTTGAGCTGCCCACCCTGACTGTCCAGCACCACGCCGTTCAGCAGCGTGGCAGGGTAGTCGGCCATAGGAAAACGGCGCAGCATCGCCTGCGTCTCGTGGTAGTGCGTGACGAAGGCGGCATCGTTGAGGAGTTCGTCGAGGCCTACGCCGAAGAGGGACTGGGCGGTGTGGCGGCATACCTGTTGGATCCTGTCGGAGGGGATGGTGTCCGACTTGACGGCCGTCGCGGAGGCACCCTGCAGTAGCTGCACGAGCACCTCCAGCAGCTTCTCCGGCACGCCCGCCTCCGCAACGTGGTAGGCGATGGCGGAGAGGGCGAGTACGTCGTGCGACAGCCCAGAGGTGCCGTCCGCCGCGCCTGGCATCGTCGCTGCTCCGACGCCGGTTTCGTCAGGTTTGATGTCCGCCGACCAGGCAGGATCGAGCAGCAGCAGGCCGTAGCGCGCAAGCAAGCCCTGGTGGTTCAGGCGGTAGATCAAGGTCATCATTTGCAGGTTCGACTTCAGCAGCGGGTTCCAGATGAAGACGTAGTTGAGCAGGTTGCGACGTGGAAACGGGGTAACGTCGGGGGCTTGAGTGAAAAAGGTGGACAGCTTCTTTGACATCCCGTCGAAGCGGGCCTCCGTCTCGACGTTGTTGAGCCACGTCACGAAGTCCGCCGGGATGGCAAAGGCGGCCTCGCTCGCGGAGGCAGCGGAGGCGCCGCCCACGTCCCGCGCTGCCCGCTTCACGTAGCTGCTCACCTTCTCCAACAGTGCCGGATGAACCCTGGCGGTGGTGCCATCGCGTGGTTCGTACGGTGCTGCTGCTGTCGTCGCCGTCATTGCATCCTCGCTGCGTGGGAGCAGGCGGGTCGTCAAGGCTCTCTTCACGTGATGCGACAGCACCTCGTCCGCCTTCAGTGCCTCCAGCGCGCCAAATAGACCGAGGTCCTTCTCTTCCACCCGCCAGCCATCCACGAAGAGGGCAGAGGTGCCGGGCTGCAGGCGCTGGCGTACACCGGCGAGTGTCTGTTGCACGAGCTCGAAGCGGGCGGGCTGTGCCGCGATGCGCGACAGCGCGGCGGCGTACACGGGAAAGCGATTCACCAGGTCCTGCAGCACGTGCAGGCGGCGGCTGCTGTTCTCCACTTCACGGATGTACTGCGCGGCGGCCAGCCCGATGTTTTGCAGCTCCCACACATCGAAGTCGACCTTCAAATCCCCGCTGCCCATCTCGTCCTCCATCAGCGCGGCGAGCTCGTTTAGCTGATGCGAGAGGTGCGGGTAGCGTTCCTTGAGTCGCTGCACGTGAAAGCCACCAACAACATGGTCTGCCTGGTCAGCCAGCCCCGACGGCGCATCTGTCGCCACGGCGCCGGTGCTCGCCTCCGCCGCCTCCTTTGCCTTTTGCTGCGCTGCCGCCTTTTCATCCAACACCTTGTACTCCATGTTTTTAATGTCTACCGTCACACCGTAGCCCTGCACGGCGAGCGGGGCGTCCCAGTGCTCATGCAGCGCTGCAGAGCCACAGAGACGTGCAGGCGAGACGGGCAGATGCCGGAAGAAGTAGGCCAGCGTCGTGGAGGTCGGCCCTTGCGTCGCGCGCTCCCCTTGCGTCACCCACGCCACTGCGCCGTCATGTAGCTTTCGTGTCTCCGGTGAACCGAGCAGACCGTACAGCACCAACACCGCCGTCACGTCAGCAGCCGGGGCAGGGGAGGGGAAGCGGTAGTCCAGCCGCGGGAGCGACACGTTCTGCACGGGTGTTAGAAAGGCTGACGACGCCTGGTGTGCGCTGTCGTGTGGACGCTGCAGCTTTGCCTGCAGCTCGTTGAGTGCGGCAGCGGTGCACACGAAGTGGGCTTCCAGCTGTCCTCCAGCGCTTTGAACGCGGGTGTAAAGCACGCCGAAAGGTTCGCCGCACGCACACGGCGAGGCAGTGCCGCCGTATTGCGCTGCAACGTCCTGCAGCGCTTGGGCTGCCGTGGAGTAGTGCGCCTCCACCGCTGGCGAGTACACGCGGGCCGCCATCTCCACCTCGAAGAGGGCCGCGTCCGCCATCTGCGTTTCGGGCAGTGTCCGCACCACGGCCCGCACCGCCGCGTACTGCGCCTGCTGCGTGGAGTACCGCGCACTCACGGTGGCGGTGCTCGCGGCACCGTCACTGTTGCCACTCTCCGGCGCAGCTTCATCCGGCTTCGGTGGCGTGAAGGTCCAGAGTGCGTCGACGCAGCTGTAGAAGGCTTTTGCCCCGAAGCTCCGACCAGCCCACTCGCAGCCTTCCTGGAGAAACGACGTCTCATTCCACGAGGCCTCCACGGTGACATGAATGCCTTTCGCGTTGGCGTGTGGCGTGAAACAGAGGAGTGCGCCGATGGTGAGCAGCACCACGAGGCGCTGCAGTGTGCGATACTTTTGGAAATCACTAGGCGCCATTTTGTGCGTCACTGCGATACTGCAAAGTAAAAAAAAAGCGTTTTGACGAAAGCAATAGCCAAATAGAAAGAAATAAAAACCCACGACAATCGTTCGTACGTGATGCTTCAAGTCGAAGCCCGATGTTCTCTTTGTTCCTTTGATCTACGATGACACACGTAATACCGGTGCTCGCAAATACTAGTGAATGGGACGAATGATCTGCAACTTCAGGCTATCTTGCGAAAACAGGGAGAAAACGATGAGAGAGGAGAAAGAACAGAGGAGGGACATGGAGAAGAAAAAAAAAAAGAGGTTTCTTTTTTCCTGAAATTGTAAACATGGTGAGTAGCTTGCCGTGCGCTGATTCTCAACAATCTTCTTTGTGATCCACGTTCCACAGCACAAAACAGCTCCTGCTTCCATTTCTAATTTTTAAAGATTTGCTTCCTTCTGCAAGAGGAAAAGCAAGAAGCTGCTACTCAGGATACCCGTCTGACCCAGATTGTCTTTTGCTCCACAAGAGGGCTGTTCAATGAGCCTGAGGAGACAAAACCTCCCTCACCGTGGCTCCTTTAGCCCCCTCTTTTCTTGCTGATCTTTTTTAATGCTGAAGCAAGAGTTAGAATATGTGTAAATAGTTTAGCTGCCGTCTGCCAAGTTTTTGCATCACGACAAACGCGGGACACCGTCACGCTGCGTGGGTCGATGCAAATCGTTGGCACACATGCACACACACACACAAAGACACACGGACACACACTAAGACACGAAGCATGGTTGAAAAAAGGCGACAGGAACGCCCACGGCACACAACAGAAAACAAAGCACATGAGTAGTTGTGAGGACGAAGGTTGTCAATAAGAGCAGGAACAGCGACAAATGAAGGCGAGGAACATCTTTTACAAAACGCTAGCTAGAAAAAAAAAGGGTGGATGCTTGCACCGGTGCGGGAGACAACGCACGGGAAGGGTTGAGATGGTGAGGTTTTTATTGGAGGTTGAAAGGGCCACCACTACCACATCTTCTCGCAGCAGCAGAGGGAGTAAAGAAGACAGATGAACGCGCATTCCGTGGGGTCAGGAAACAGAAACGAGGACACAGCTGCTGAGGGACGAAGTGGACGAGCACCGTGACGCTGGCAGCAGTTGCCGTCGTACTCTGCGGCACGCCGCACTCCTCTCTCATTTCTCACTGATGAAAATGAAAGAAGCCCTCACGAGACGTCTGCGCTACCACTGACATCTTCCTGCACCAGACCCTTCGCCACCGCCGTTTCCCTTACGCAAACGCCCATGGCTCTGTCATGGTGGCCACTTACTACGCGTATCGCGCAGCCATGTAGCTCAATCCGTAAACGCTGCCCACACCCACGGCATTCGCCAGCGTCGTGCGCAGCAGCACCGGCGCGTGTGCGTACGCACCGAAGAAGATCTCCGTCTGCACGTAGCTAATGATCGCATTGCACGCGAAGAACACACTTGCGCTAAACAGCTTTGCCCGCGTCGTCAGCCCGGTTGGGCCGACGTTCACTGCATTCGACAGCACGCCCATCAGCGACGCGAGGGGTGTGACGAGGCCGACGGCAAAGCCCACCACCGCAGGCAGGCCGGCGTTCGTCAGTGCCTCGGTCGTCGTTGGCGGCTCCAGCCGCGAGTAGCCGAGCTCCTCCACCATCATCAAGTTCGCAAAGAGCTTCTTCTGCTTCGCAAAGATGCGGGTGACGATGAGGGCTTCTTCCTCAGAGAGCCCCAAGCCGCGGTAGATGGCGATCATCTCCTGCAGCTCCCCGGAGAGGTGGTTTTCAATCTCCCAAATCTCCCGCTTCAGCTCCAAGTCGTAGATCTGCCGCTCAAAAGAGAAGGAGCTCGTGACGACGTAGGCGATCGTCACACCGCCAGCGACGGTCCACACCAGCACCTTCGACACGTTGCGCGCATTCCACGTGGTACGCACCGCGTCGGGAGCGCCCACCGCCACCGCCACCATCCCAGCAGCCGCGCAGAGACCCGCAAGGCTAGAGAGGACGAGCGCGCGGTTGCGCATGGCGCCATTTTTTCGAATATCCAGGTTGAATGTCTCCATGGTCACCCCATGGATCTCAATCGACTTCTCAGGATTGCCGTACGCCTGCCGTGCCTGCCGCTGTCGGTCGCTGGAGTAGTCGGCCATGTGAATCTGTCAACGCTGGAGCTGTTGGTTGCCCGTTCTGTCTTTTTGTTGTTGTTGTTGTTGTTGTTGTGTTGTTGTTGTTTCTGATTCTATCTTTTTTTCTATTTCTGCTGTTTTTCCTGCGAGTAAGGTGGCGGCGTCGAAGTGTGCCACAAGTCACTCTCGCGCACGTTTGCCGACGCACAGAGACAGAAAGAGAGAGAAAGTCGTGAATGGGTATCACAGACAAACGAGAAAGTTCAATGAGAAAAAAAGCAGAGAGGGAGTGACAAAGCCAGCACCAGAGTTTTTACGCGACACAGATGTGCGTAAAAGACGCTTACACGAAAAGGAGAACAGCGAGAAAGAAGAAAAAAACTGGGGGTGCTTTCTGCCCGGTCAGCGCCGTATTCTGCTCCTCGCGGCTACAGCTTCTATCACTGTGCGTATCGTTCAACAAGCGTGGCAGCGCGGCGTTGCGGTGCAAAGGCCAAGAAGACCTTGAAGGTATCATGAGTATCTCCGTTTCACACGAACTTCTGTGTTGCTGCTATTGACGGTATTTCTTTCTTTTTTTTTTGCTTTGCAATTAAATGTGGTTAGAATAATCAAGAAGGTTTCACTTGCGTCTTGGCCGGTTCAGTTCATATAGATAAAGAGAGAAAGAGATTTAAAGCGATCTTTACTCCTCACGCAAAAAAGGAAAGAAGAGAGAAAAAGGACAAGGAGAAAAAGGTATTGCACTCACAGCTTAAAACAGAAGAATCAATGACAGGGTAGGAGCAACGAGTTAAGGGACGTCTGCAATGAGGCACAAAACACAGAAGAAGAAGAAAAAAAAAAGAGAGAAAACAATAAGAGACCCGCAGCTTGAGCACGAAGCCGATGTGCTTCAGGAACAAACAAAAAGTGCACGACTGTGCACCCGACAAGACGTGCGCGACTTCTGCTCGCGAGCCGTTGTGCAAGGGAAGCCAGTGAAACACACACAAAAAGCAAGAAAAGAAAAAGCTGAAATAATCAATGATAACCAAAGTACTGCCACTTCAAATGCACGTCTCGTCCTTTTGTTTTTCTCTCTCTCTCTCTCTCTTCTCACCTTTCTATCACTCCACTGGCAGGCGGTAGTCCCAGTTGTTGTGATGAATCATGATGAAACGGATGTAGAGAGGGATGTCCACCAAGTCCGCTTCACCCGTGAAGTTGTTGTGCTGCAAGTACACAAACCTAGACTTCTCCGGCAGCTTTGTCAGGTCCACGGTTCCGCTGAAGGTGTTGTTGCTGATGTCAAAGTACTCCAAGTTTTCCGGCAGAGCTGAGATGTTGATGGAGCCGGTCATGCGATTGGACGACAAGTCGAGCGAGTACAGCCGACGGGGCAGCCTCGACACGTCCAAGCTCTCCGTGAAGCGGTTGTTGTTGAGGTGCAGGACGCTCAGCGTGCTCGGCAGCTTATCCAGAGTTAGCTTCGTCAACTCGTTGTGCGACATGTCCAGCACGTTGAGGCGCTGGCAGCTCGTGAAGTCCGGCATGCCACCCGTGATGCCGCAGTTCGAGAAGTACAACTCGAAGGGGTCGATGCCCTTCTTGGGGTCGCAAATGCTCTCTCGCGCTTGTTGCTTCTTCGCGTCATTGCCGTCCTTAGCGGCCACCTCCGCCGGCGGGGCGAGACCGGAGAGGTCAAGAATCTTGATGGTCCGCGGCGCACCGCTGAGCATGTTCCACTCGAACTTCACGCCGGTGTAGCTGATGTTCAGGCGCTCTAACTTCGGCGGCACGCGCTTGAGCACGTCCGTCACGCTAGCCTCCCCCAGCTTGGCGTGCGACACCTGCAGTGACAGCACCGATGCCGGGACGTCCTTCAGGTCAAAGGTCATCGTGTTGCCGTTCACGTGCAGGGTGGCGAGCTCCGGGAAGTACGTGCCGACCTTGGCGAGATTCGACGACGTCAGCCCGCAGTTCTCGCACTCCAGCATACTGAGGTGGTACACGCAGTTGGGGCTTCCCTCCGGCCCACAGGCCAGGGCAGGGGCGTTGCTCTCGTCCTTGCCGCTGAAAGGGAAGACCATCACCGACTTGGGCATATACTCGGAGTTGATGGACGAGAAGTCGCGCAGGTCGCGTGGCAGCTCCGTCATGATCAGCGCCTGCTGCAGGGTGGAGTTGCGGACGTTGATGCGGCGCACCGTGGACGGGAACTTGCCCCAGTTCACGCGGCCGTGATCGAGATCTTCGATGTTGACTTCGATGATGTTGCCCTTGTCGTCGCAGCGGTACACGTTGTGCACGCACGGCTGAAAGCCCACCGCGGTGTTCCCGAGAGCCTTTTGCACTTTCTGCTTCACCTCCGGGTCGTCGATCGCCTCCATGAGTGCCTTGATAGCCTGCACGGAAGCTGACCACGCCTCCACAGACGGCATCTTGGCCACCGTTTGTATGTCGTCAAAGCGGATGGCAGCCGCGGTGGTCGAGAAGCACACGGTGGCGATGAGAAGGCACAGCAGAGCGCAGTTGCGCCGACTGCACAGCAGCGTTGCAGACGTCATCGTTTGCGATGAATGCTCACAGTGATGGTAAGGAAGAGCAGAAAAAAAAGGAACACTGCAATTGCGATGTGTGTTCTAGTTTGTGTGCAGTGCTATCTCTGGTCGTCTTAGAGTTCGCAAGACTAAAGCAGTTCAAACTAGAAAGCCTCAACACTAAAAGAAAAGACAGTAAAACAAACAGTGTTGTTTTTATTCTTTATCGGAATTAAGATACACAAAAATGAGAACACCAGAAGCAAAAAAACCAGAGGAGAAAAAAAAAGTCACTATGTTGGCAGGCAAATAATGTATGAGTCGCAGAGATATAGCGTAAATCTGAAGACGAGCTCTATGAACATACACGCAGTGAACGAACAAAACTCAAAGCAACAACAACACAACACACACACACAAAAGGAGAGAGAGAGAAAGATGGATTTAAACAAGAAAAAAGTAGAGTGTTCAAGTTGCAATACCGTAAAACATGTTGAAGCAAGTGCATCATTTCGACGGCACATCGACTCACAAGCCTATACTACTTTTTCTTTTTTCTCTTTTGCACCTCGCAAACAATTCTCATCCACCAAGCCAGTGCTGAAAACCTTTAAATCGGCCGACGGCGAAGCACAAGAATCTCCACATCGAAAGACACGCAACTGAGTCGCATGGTGCATGCACAACCCGTCACGCCTTCCCCGCCGCTGAAAAAAGAAGAAGATCTTGTTTCTCTGACACGCACGGATGACGGAACGAACAAAACAATAGATCACTGCTCGCGAAGGTTATTTTTTTTTGTTGTTGTTGTTGTAAACAAATAACGATTCACCGATTTGACCTAAAACTGCTATTCATTTCTACAGCATGCGTGTTTGTGTACGTGCGTGGTATTCTGCGGTGCCACGGAGCCAAAGCAAAAAGTGTCAAAAGATCCGTCACTCGCGTGTTCTTTTACGTGCGAGTGGTAAGGCACCGGCGTTGCGATGAGCAGATGTGGCGGTCTGAAAACATCCGCGCACGGTCGCAGTCGTAGTAGAGAGCTGTTTCATTTCGCCATTAAGAAGGTTTTTTTTTCATTATTATTATCTTGTGTGGGTGTGTGTTTGCGTCGTCTTTCCTATCTTTTTGTACTTATGCAAGTGCCATGTTTTTCTTCTGTTGCTTACATAGTCAAAGATTGTTTTTCCTTTTCATCCGAGTTCGAATTGGAGTAGGAGACGCGAAATATGGCTTCCCTCTCCTTTCACTTTAAAAAAAAAGCAAACGAAGAAACAAAAGAAGAAGATAAAATATCGTTTTAAGTGAGTGAGTCTCGGCTGTGAATGCACCGTTTTTCCCTTTCCAGCAATCACCACTCCTACAAAAACAGGAAGGACTTTAGAAGAAGAAAAAATGCACTATTGATTCTAAATCTTGCCAGCGAGAAGGTTGGGAATCATGTTGCCGGCGCTCTCCACCACCGTGTGCCACGTCGTGAGGACATCCAAGGTCGAAGACAGCATGTCAGCGAAGCCGAAGAAGAGCATCGAGACAATGTTGCCGCGGGCGTACTCGAGGGCCCAGCACTCATCCGGCATGCGGTACTGCTTCGCCACACCACGCGGCAGGATGTGCTGGTCGCCTGGGCGATACACCTCCTTCTCCGCCACGCCCGGCAGCGCCGCCCACTGCTCGCCGACGAGGATGTTGAAGAAGTCCTCGGCCCAGAAGTAGCGGCCGGTGTGGCCCTCCGTGCCCACCGGGGTGCCGAAGATGATGATGTACTCGGAGAAAGAGCAGTGCAGCACCGTCATCGAGCCCATCGCCCCACCCGCGTTGTTCCACAGCCAGTGCCCGGTGTTCTGCGTCGTCTTCGGGTACGCCTCGAGCATCAGCCGAATCGTCTCATCGGTAATCTGCTTCGACGTGGCGTGCCCGCCGTTCGCGGCCTTAGCGTTCGCGATACTTTGCTGCGCGATCTCCTGCAGCTTGGCCGGGTCGTACACCCAGTTAGAGGGCTGGTCCACGTAGGCGAAGAAGGCGATGAGAACAGCCACGATGGCCACCAAGATGGTAGTAATGCGACCACAAGACATTTTTATTCTGAGGCTTGCGTGTGTGTGTGTGTGTGTGTGTGTGTGCGTGTGTGTGCGTGTATGTTTGTTTGTTTGTGTGTGCGTGTTCTTCGACCCAGAGTACAGTGGAGAGATGCTGCGGTGATTTGACCAATGGATATTAAAAACGTGCAGTAACAAAGGAGGGCCAACGTGCAGTGAGTACCTTTTTTTTTTTTTTAGGGTCCAGCAACTAGTGGTGACGTGGAAGAAGAGAAGAAAGTGTAAAGTGCTTCTCTTGAAGTATCGGTCTGAGAATTAGAACGTGGCACGAAGGAGTGTGGGTGTATATGGCAAAGGAAGATATGATCGCAAAAATCAAATTTCTATTGTCGACGCAAGTGAAGCATTTTTTCCCCAGCATGTGTGTGTGTGTGTGTGTGAGTGTGCATTCGACATGGATGAAAGGGACAAGAGATGAGAAACAGAAGCGCCAACAGATTGCAAAGTTGAAAAGGAATAAAAACACAAACATTGAAGGTGGCCAGCTCATGATTGGAAAGCAAAAAGGCTTTCGGCAGACGATAAAGGTAGCAACAAGGCGCTCCTCTCTCCTTCTGTTGACACACCACGACGCTGCTATGGCAGGACGGCAGCTCTCGCAAGGATCCACAGAAACAAAACACACACGAGTGGACCATGACAAATCTGCTGCTAAGGAGAAGGAACTGTCCTTTCCATCGGATGAATCACAAACACCACCAAACACATTTGCACACCATTCTGCTTCTACAACCACAAAAGTCAACCTTTTCTTTTTTTCTCTTCAATGAATGAATCTCGTAGACGAGCTGAAAAGGATATGTATATTTATTCGTGCAGAGGCAAACAAAGGTCACTCTGTTGGTTTGAAAACAAACAAAAAAAAAATGCGTGAAGAAGAAGAAATGAGAAGAAGAAGAAAGGAGAAACTGTACATCCTTGCAGTATCGCTGTGAGGCAAATAGTCAAAAATAGCATTTGAAAAAAAGCGCTAAGTTCTTTTTTTCGATTTTGATGGGTGTCTGTGTGCTTTGACGCCCGTCGAACTGAGTCTCCGCCTTTTGGTATCGATCAGCAGCGAAGTAAAGTAGCGAAGAAGCAAGTTGTAATTGCAAACGCGCACGACTCGGAAGAAGAAGACAAGAGAAAGAAAAAAAAAGAGGAATGTAGAAAAGGAAAAAAAAGTTGTAGGCTGAGAAACAGAGAGCAGCCAGGAGAAAGAAGGACACCGCAGAAAGAAGAGTGCACAGATACGCGAACAATAATAAAGAAGGATGAACACACTAATGAAGCACCAAGAAATAAAAGGGAACGAGTTTGAGATTAGAAGTGGCTGCTGCCTTTGTAAAAATGAAAGAGAGAGAAAGTAACTATACAATCACAAGGAGAGACAACAAAAGAGAAAAGGAAAAAAAGGCGCGGTTATATTACATGGCTGAAAAAGACACAGTGAGCTACGGCTGTTCGGCTAAAAAAAAAAAGAAACAAAAACAAAGTGCTTATTCAGATCATTGTGGAGAAAACAAAAGAAAAAGAGAAAGAAGACGCAAATGAGAGAAAAACCAAGTAAGAAACAAAAACCATGCCGGAAGAGACTCGCCCACCCACACGCACGTGTAAAACACACTGTGAAAGTGCTCAAGAGCATAGGGACGCTGTTAAGATCCTCTCTTGTTGCTTACCGTTTCGTGGCTCTTCCCTGCCTTGTCGAAGAAGTGCGCGCTGCCGCCAAAGAGAGGCATCCGCATCTCAAGCTGCGGAAAAGGGAAAGAAAGATGAAAATGCGCAATGAATTCGACAAGCGAAGCGAACAACAGGCAAGACAGGCAAACAGCGACTACAGCAGCGGCAGCAACCAATTAAAATAGAAAAAGCGGAAGGTGTGCATACTAGCTGATTTCCCTCTGCGTAATACACAGAAGCACCAAATATACAATTGCAAAGCGACAAGATATGCAAGAGAACGAAAGGGAAAGAAAAAAAAAAGAACGACGTTGGGAAGATAATAAACAGAAGGAAAAGTGTTGAGCACAGCCGCTGCTCAAAAAAGAAAAACCAGAAAAGTTCATTGTAGCGGATACAAGACAGCTAGAGTGAAACTGTACATCAAAACTAGCAGTGCGTCCCCGTAATCAATATAGATGAAAAAGAGAAAAAAGTTACACCACAAGTTAAGAAGTACTCTGTTTGCAAAAGTTCAAATGCCCTTTGCATTTCCGGATTTGCTTTCCCATCTAAGCCGTGGTTCTTCCCGGCTCATGCTCCGTCATCTATCCGCACTTGCTTCAGTACAGGTGAAAAAAAAAAGAAGAGAGCAGCACACCTTTGGAAAGGGGGGGAAGCACGATTGCGAGACGACCAGCACACAATCCGCTACTTCGCAGTACAAAAGTGCGAGTTCGGCGTTCTTCGCCAACGGAAAGGGACGAAGGAGAAGACAACAACAAGCACGGAACGATTGCCTCGCATGGACCTTGTTCTCTGCTGCCTGTATATATAAGAAGTTATATATAGAAGCGCTCAAAAGCTTTACCATTTTCTGAGAAAACAGACAGAGAAAAGGTCCGTTGAGAAATCGAAACACACAAAGAAAGGTTTAAAAGAAAATACACACACAAGAAAAGAAG
>AUXI01000589.1:0-15959 GCA_000482105.1 Crithidia acanthocephali | reverse complement strand
GGGCAAGTCGCTGATTCAGCAGCACCGGCTAGTCAACAGCGTGCTGAAGGAAGAGATTAGCGCGATTCACGGCTTTACGCTGAACACCAAGAGTAAGTAAAAGCACGCACACACACATGTCAGTGTTGTCGCTCCCCGTGTAGGTGGCTGCGTGGGATGTGTTTGTTTTAATGCTGGCGTGTTCTTTCTGTGTTTTTTTTTTTTTACTATCATTTACAGTCTTCCTTTTCCTACTTCGTATATGACAGCAAGTAACGAACTCACTTAAAGACAAAAGAAAGAAAAAGGAGTTTTATTCGAACAACGAGTGGAGAACAAAGGAAGAGACGATCACCCTTTTCTGCTTCAAGCAGGCAACTTGATTGTTGTTGTCGTTGTTTTTCCTTTGACTGTCCTTTTTGCACAAGCATCGCATTGATCCAGGCAACGAATGCTGTTTGCTTTTTTTTTTCTCTCCTTCCATTTGATAAACCGCCTACCTCACGCCTCTGTTGTTTCTCCTTTGTACAGAACCACAGCAGCACCCCCCCGAAAAGGTCTTCGACATTGGTGGTCTTCCACTCTGACCTCTCATTTTCCGTCTACTTCCCTGTTTGCACCATCACAAAAGAAACCACGAACCTCTTCCTGAAGAAAAAAGAGCTTACATCACCAGGCTTCTTTCCTTCGTAGTGTATTTCTCTCTGCGGTTGATTCCAAACCATGCAAGGCAAGTTTATTCAATCGATTGCTGGTCGGCCGGTCATCGTGACGGGTGCCGCCTCCGGCCTCGGCGCCGCCACCGCCCGCTTCCTCGCGCAGCAGGGGGCGAAGGTGACGCTGCTGGACCGCAACGCGGAGGAGGGGCAGAAGGTGGCGAAGGAAATCAACGGCGTCTTTGCAGCGACGGACGTGTGCAGTGAGGCGGAGGTGCAACGTGCCATCGCGGTGGCGCAGGACTTCGCCGGGCAGCCGCTGTTTGGTGCGGTGAACTGCGCCGGTATCTGCCCTGCGGCGAAGGTGGTGGGTAAGAAGGGCCCCCACTCCCTCGACGTCTTCAACAAAACGCTGCAGGTGAATGTGCTGGGCACCTTCAACGTCTGCCGCCTCGCCGCCGAGGCGATGCAGAAAAACACGGCCGACCTCAGCGGCAGCGAGGTGGACCGCGGCGTCATTGTGAACACCGCCAGCGTGGCCGCCTACGAAGGCCAAATCGGGCAGGCCGCCTATGCAGCGAGTAAAGGCGGCATCGTCAGCCTGACGCTGCCACTGGCGCGCGAGTTCGCCGCGCAGCGCATCCGCGTCAACACGATCTGTCCCGGCATCATGCAGACGCCGCTGCTGCCGCCGGCGGTGGGCGACGCACTCGCGGCGACGGTGCCGTATCCACCTCGCCTTGGTACCCCGGAGGAGTTCGCCTACACGGTGTACTTCCTCTTCAGCAACCGCTACGTGAACGGGGAGTGCATCCGCCTGGATGGCGCCACGCGCATGGCGGCCAAGTAAACGCTGCCGCGGAAAGCGCACCCCGTGGCTGCATCCGGTGTGCATCTTCTTCCACGCAGCCAGCTCCTCCGCTGACACTCGCGACCGCGTCATTCTCCTTTTATTTTCTTTTTTGTCTTTGCCGTCGTGCCCTCCATTTGCAAGCGTTTTTTTTTTGTTTCTTTCAACTAGCGATTTAATCGTCACAGTTTGCGCTCCTTGTTTTTTTTTTTTATGTTTTCCTGGATTTCATATTGACAACTGACTCCTGTGTTTGGGTTCAACGGTTCTCCTTGTTTTCGCGTTCGCTTTTCTTCATTGAAATGCAAGAAAGAGAAACATCTTCACTAAACAACAACAACAACAAAAAAAACCCGGCTCCATTTCAACAACGAACAGAAGAGGGATCCATTTGGTTTCACCTCGCACAACAATTCGCATGTATAGATATCTTTAAGAGAACACGATGGAATTTCGGTGGTTTTGCTTGCGGAGGCGATACATGCCAGCATGTATGGGTTGACGTTTCTTTATCGAGTCGCAGTCCGTGAATGACCTCCGTTCTTCCCAGACTCTGAGCCACAGGCAAGCGAGCTCCTTTCCATTTCTTCCTTTTCTCTGGCCGACTGCGTCGCCACTCTCCCACTCCTCATCTTTCCGCTATGTAGCTTAGTCATAGAAAGCAAAAGTAGATCAAAAAGAATAGAAGGCGTGTCTCTGCTGCAAAGCACTGCGTCTCTCTGAGAGTCGAAAAGGCAACCGCATCGTTTTCTCTCTGTTCTTGCAGCATCACCTTGAGCTCCCTCACTCTCTCACAATGGATAGCGAGGCTTCACTACTGAAGCCTGCAGGGGACGTCGCTGCCCCGTCAGCCGATCGTCTCGACAATGCGGCGGAAGACGACGAGGTGCTCTCGACGCCGGTCAAGGAGGACGGCGAGGAGGCTGCGGTGGAGGACGACGCCGATGACGTGTGCGAGCCATCCTTCTTCGAGGAGGAGGCCGCGTGCACGGCACTGCTGGCTCGCGCTGGCAAGTTGCTGCCGCCCACCAACGAGCACCTCCTCAGCTCTGTCGGCGCAGACCCGCAGGGCGTGGCGACCCTGCTGGAGGTGCGGCTGCCTGCTATCCTCGACCGTTACCAGGACAGCCCCCACCTCCTCCACCCGCACCTCGAGACGCTGATGCAGCCGCTGGTGGCACTGCTGCTGCGCTACCTGCCGAATGCGGCGGAGATGTGGGCGACCGAGAAAACAGCGACGACGGCAGCAACAGCAGCAGCGGCTGCCTCAGAGGCGGAAGAGGTGTCTGCAGCGCCGTTGGTTCCTTCTGCTGCTGTTGCGGCGGCCCCGACGTTAGTGGTGACGAGCAGCCTCGGCCAGGATCTGTCCATGTTTGACGCGGATGCCCCCAAGTCCCCGCTGCACGTCGTCTGCAAGGCCCTCTACAGCATCATCAAGACCGCCGGTGAGAAGTGCTGCACGAGCCACTTCCCAAACAACGTCGGCCACTACGAGGACGTCTTCTACACCCTGCAGTTGTGGGTGGCGGACCCGACGCGGCAGCGGGAGTGGGAGGTGCGGTACTGCCTGCTGCTGTGGCTCTCCAACCTCGTCCTCGTGCCTTTTGCACTCTCGCTGGTGGACTCGCAGCACGCCGACGGCGGCGACGCACCGACGCGTCTGTCGCTGTCTGACGCGACGCTCGTCACTGCCAGTCGATTCTTGGCCGACACGTCGAAGTGTCGGGAGGCGGCGGCGCTGCTGGTGGCGCGGCTGCTCACCCGACCCGACAGTGCCCGACACCGTCAGCTCTTCTTTGACTTCGCCACGTTCATCCTCGCCTCCTCCGTGCAGTCGAGTGAGAAGGAGGAGGGAGGAGCGTCCACGGCGCAGCAGCGCCAACGCGTGCCGCACGATGCACCGTGGGCTTTTTTGGTGGAGGGCACGCAGACCACCTTCAGCTCCCTCCTCTCCCAGCCGTTTCTGCTGCCGGGTGTGCTGCTGGCGATCGCCCAGACGATGAAGCTGGGCCGACGGGAGGAGCTCGTGCCTTTTGCCGCCACGCTCCTCCGCTCCGTCTCCGCCGTCTACGAGCAGCACCCGAGCGACACTTTGCTGTGCAAGACGGCAGTGAAGGTTGGGCAGCGGCTGGTGCTGTCGATGCTGAAGAAGAAGCGCGCTGGGTGGCGCTACCGCCGCCACATCGCGTCTCTGTCTGAGAACTTGACGCTGACGGGGCCGGCGGGCACCGCAGCGTCAACCGCGGCTGGCAACGCTGCGCAGGCGGCAGCAGCAGAGGAGGACGAGGACGCGGACGATGACGTGGTGGACGGCGATGAGGAGAGCCTCGAAACGGGCATTGGGCTGCTGCTGCAGGCCATCGGCCACAAGGACACCGTCGTGCGCTGGAGTGCCGCGAAGGGAGTCGGACGCGTGTGCGAGCGCCTTCCGGCCGCCTTCGCTGGCGAGGTGATGGAGGCCGTTCTCGAGGTGTTCAGCAACGAGTACAGCGACCCGCACTGGCACGGCGGACTGCTGACCATCGCGGAGCTGTGCCGCCGCAGCCTGGTGGGCACGGCGCTGCTGGCGCGGGTGGTGCCGCTCGTGGCGCAGGGCCTCGCCTACGATCTCAGCAAAGGCACCTACAGCGTTGGCGCGCACGTGCGGGATGCCGCGTGCTACACCTGCTGGTCGATTGCACGTGCCTACGATGCGGCAGACCTGACGGAGCACGTGCGACAGCTCAGCGTGTCGCTCATCGTGACGGCTCTCTTCGACCGCGAAGTCAACGTGCGCCGCGCCGCCGCCGCCGCCTTTCAGGAATCCGTTGGCCGCCTGGGCAACTTTGAGCACGGCATCGAGCTCGTGACGACGGTGGACTTCTTCTCCCTCGCAACGCTGCGCCACGCGTACACGGTGGTGGCCCCGGCCATCGCGCGCTACGACACCTACCGTGACGGCATGCTGCGGGAGCTGGTCGGGGTGAAGCTGCTGCACTGGGACAAGACGATCCGGCAGATGGCCGCCGTGGCGCTCGGGCTGGTGGCGGCGCAGGAGCCGGCGGAGACCGTCGTGGGTGAAATTCTGCCGGAGCTGCTGCGGCGTGTGGACGACCCAACGGTGGCGACGCGGCACGGCGCTATCCTCGCCGTGGCGGAGCTGATCCGCCACCTGCCGCCTGCCACCACCTGGAGCGCTGACCACGTCCTGCAGTTCATTCGCATCCTCACGTCGCTCGAATCCTCCCGTGGCTTCCGGTCCCGCGGTGGCGAGTACGTGCGGCAGGCGTGCTGCGCGATGCTGCAGGCCGTGGCGGCGCAGCAGCTGCCGCTGCCCGACACCGTCGAAGTGACTCGCGTGAATGGGCGGACGGCGAAGGTGCGCACGCTCGAGGTGGTCTACAACTTCCTGCGTGACTCGTGGCTCAACATTCTCGAGTGGGTCCAGCAGGCGGCGACGGAGACGTTTGCAGCCGTGACGGCGGCGTATTTTGTACGCTTCCTCCCCGCCTTCCACGGCAAGATCTTAGCGGAGTTGTACGAGGGCTGCGGAGCGGAGCAGCCGGCGATGCGCCGTCGCGGCTTCCTGGCAGCCGTCGGTGGACTGCCAGCCACCCTCGTCAACGCACCGTGGGTCCCACCAACAGCAGCAGCAGCAGCGGCGGCAGCCGGCGATGCAGACATCACAGCACGTGCCTTCGAGTCTTTCATACCGGTGCTGCAGGCCGCCTCGCTGCTCAGCGCGGCAGACCTGGCAAATCCGGAGCTGGCCGACGCAGAGGCACGGCGCAACGCGGTGCGTGCGTTGACGCGCGTCTTGACCCGCGTGGATGCAACACCGCCACCGTCCGCTGCCGCCCCTGCCGTCACGCCACAGTGGTACGCTGAAATTGTGGCGGGTACGTTGATGACGGCACTGCAGGACTACGCAACGGACAAGCGAGGCGACGTCGGCTCCTTTGTGCGGCTGGCGGTGCTGGAGGGCCTGCCGGTAGTCATGGAGTACGGGCTGCGCCGACCAACGGGCACCGATGTGGCTGCCGTTGTCGCAGTGCCGTTGTGCTCAACGGCTACGGGGCTGTGCGTGTTGCGTGGGGTGGTGCGCTGCCTGCTGGAGAAGCTGGACCGGGTGCGGGCGGTGGCCGGCAGCGTGCTGGTGGCACTTCTCCTGCGCGATCGCTGCGGTGAGGCGCTGTGGGGAGCGTCGCTCAAAGACGGCGACAGCGACAGCACGACCTGTGCGGCAGCGGCAGAAGAGGACACGGAGATCAAGACGGAGGTGGAGTCCTTCACGCAGCTCCTTGCTACGGTGACGCAAGACACACCTGCCGCCGAGGCCATCCACTGGCACGACACCGAGGCGGTGATGCGTCGCGTGGGTCCTTTCGTGCTTACCCGCTGCCCTGCCAGCCTCGCACATGCCGGCCTGGAGGGCTTAGTCGTGGCCGCCGGCGATCTCTCCGAGCACGTGCGGCGGCCCGCCACCGCTGCTCTCCTCGCTGCCTTCTACAACACCGACAGTGGGAACGCGAAAGAGGACGAACGCCACCCCGGCAGTGACGCCGTGGCAGAGCGCCTGTCTGCGTGCCTCGTCGCTGTGCTGCACACCCACGCACACGAGGAGCGGATGCTGAAGCCGGCCTGCCGCATGCTGGACCTCCTCATCAACGAGAGCATCTTTGCCGTGTCGCAGCACGCCGCGGTGCTGGAGATGCTGCGGCGTGAGCTGAAGCACTTTGCGCTAAACATCATCGTCTTGCTCTCGATGATGCCGCTGCTGGCCAACGTCTGCCGCAGCCCCGATAGCGAAGTGCGGCGTGGCGCCTGGACGCTGGCGCTGACGATGGTTGCGAGTCGCTACCCGAAGGTTCGTGCGAAGGTGGCCTCTGACCTCTACACCTCCCTCCTCGTTCTCACCTCCGACAGGGCCGACAACACCAACACCAACGCGACACACAGCGGGGTGCGGAGCACGGGTGCTGCGCTGTCCACTGCGCAGCTGGAAGGGTGCAAGAGGGCGATGGAGCACCTGACAAGGGTGGCGTGGGACGGCAGTGACGCGGTGCGCATCCGCAGCGCACGCAACGAACTGTACGGCATGCTGGACATTGCGCCGCCGTCAGTGAAGGGCAAGGCGGAGGAGGCGGACGGCGATGTGCGCAGAGGGGCGATGCGACCAGCGCGAGAGCAGGGCGGTGCGGTGGCTGCCACTTACAAGTCGCTGGTGCAGGAGACGGGCTACTAGCGGGGAGACTTGCTGGTGTGCTGCTGTCCCTTTTTCATTGATGAATTGTGCGTGTGTGCCTTGCTTGTTTTTTTTTTTTAATAGATGCATCTGTACTTACAACTAACGTGACTCTACGCTTTTCGACAGTTGACCCACCAATTGGGAAGGCAGTGCAAATGTTTGCTGCAAGCAGGGCTCTCTCTTCGAGTGCAAGAAAAAGACGTCGTACCGCTTTGAGCCCTAAAAGACTTAATGAAGTCAACCTCCGCTGGTGCCAAGGAGACGGAGAAGACGCCTCCTCGAGTTTCACAGTCGCTTCACTTTTGCTCACTCACGTTCCCTCGCTTTTTCTTCTCGTTTCTTCTGACTGGATTTGCCTTTCCGCGTCTCACTCACGCATCGCCTTTAACGCGCAGCTTCAATACACACGCACACACCTGAGTCACGCAACTGACCACCACCTCTCCATCACCAAAGTGGTGCTGCGGACTTGATGCAGTGGCGCAAAAAAAAAGAGAGGAAAACACAACAGAGCGCGTTTAACTCCTTTTCTGGTCAACATCCTTCGACGTGGTCTATCGCAGTCCTCGCATCCGCTTCACGATTGCTCCCCCTCACGTAGCTTTCCTTGCTCTAGTAAAACTACTTCATCTGCTACTACTACTTTTTGTGTTGTTGTTGTTGTTGTTGTGAAGTACATGCCTGTATGCGTGTGAGATGACCTCCACCAGTACACAACTCATCGCTGGTGTGCTACGCCAGCCCAGCACCGTCGACAGCCTTCACTGGGTACTGCCAGAGGTGCCATTCCGCACGGCGCAGGATTACGCGGCCACTGAGTACCTCTACCGCCTCCGCCTCTGCTCTGTGCAGCTGTCCAGCGCTGTCTTGGTTAAAGCTCTCAGTGCGAGTGCAGGGGCGGGGGCGTACAGCATCAACTCGCTGCAGGCGGCGGTGCCCTCCACCTTTGTCAGTTCGACGGCTCTGCAGTATCCTGTGCAGGTAACGGCGCAGCTGAGTTACATGGAGGAGCCGCTGAGCCCCGTGGTGGAGTCCGCCGCCGTGTACGCGAGCGCCGTTAGGCCCTCCGCCGTCGCGCGGTCCTCCGCTGCGGAAGACGCCGGTGCGGGTGCGTCGCACGCGATGTACACCGTGGACTTTGTGTTCCGTGAAGAATGGGTGGTTTTCCCACTGGAGCTGTGCGACGTGCCGCTCGATGCAACGTGCGAGCTGCACCTGTGGTACAACGACACCCACGTCGGGGCGGCAACCTTCCACGTGTACTCGGTGGAGGGGGAGCTGCGCGTGGGCCAGCAGCACGTGACGCTGTCCACCAGCGGCGGCACGCTTGACACGAGGAAAGAAGCAGCGCAGGAGACAGCGGATGCGGCGGCGCTGCTGTTGGGCGAGTACCACCGTGGCCGCCTCCCTGTTGTCCCGTGGCTCGATGCGTTGTCGGTGCGCCAACTGGAAGCCCAGGAGGCGTTGCAGGCCCGGTCCACTGCAGCGGCCGGCGACGGAGCTGCGGACGGCAGAGCACCGAAGAAAAACAGCACACCGGTTGAAGATACCGCGCTGCTCACGTTTTTCCTCCCCACGGCAACCACCGCCGTCTTCTTTGAGCCTGCCGTTGCACGGGTAGCACAGGACATGCAGCCGCTGCTGTTCACCGCCGACGTGGATGGCACCGGCGACTACACGCAGCGGCTATTCCCAGATGAATACACCTTCTTCAAAGAGCACAACTTGAGCGAAGCGAAAGCGGCCATCACGTCTAAGTCGCAGTACTTCGTGTCAGAGAGCAGCGCGCCACCTGGGCCGAAGGAGCGCCACCAGCTGAGTGCGTTGCTGCGGCGGCCACCGATCCAACTCCACCACGGCGGCGGCGCTGGTGCGGTGGGCGGTGGTGCTGCGGGAGGCAACAGTGCGAGTGGCCTCAACCGACTGGAGGAGACCCGGCTGCTGTGGAAGTACCGCCACTTCATCTGCCGGGACGGACGCTTCTTGCTGCCCTTCATGCGCAGCGTGGACTGGGCCAACACGCACTCCACGGAACGGCGGGCGGCGTGTGCGTTGATGCACCAGTGGGCACGTCCGGGCTTCGCGGACACCCTTGCGTGCCTCAGCTTCTACTTCGACCACGTTGCCCCGGTGCGTCAGTACGCCGTGCGGCTGCTGCGGCAGGAGAGCGACGCGCGGCTGTGCCACGTCACCTTCCAGTTGCTGCAGGCCGTCCGCTACGACTCCGTGGAGGGCGAGCTGGCGGCGCTGCTGCTGGACCGCGCCGTGGGCTGTTGGGAGATGTGCAGCACCATTTATACGATGCTCACGGTGGAGGTGGCGCTGGAGCGGCGGCG
Organism: Crithidia acanthocephali; assembly: GCA_000482105.1. Classification (NCBI taxonomy): domain Eukaryota; phylum Euglenozoa; class Kinetoplastea; order Trypanosomatida; family Trypanosomatidae; genus Crithidia; species Crithidia acanthocephali. The sequence continues at coordinate 6,911 of AUXI01000589.1, read as the reverse complement.
CAGCGGGCATGGGAAGGGCGGCGAGAGCGGCGGTGGCAGCAGCAGCAGCCTTGCTTCGCCGTCCTCCTCCTCTCCAAACGCTGGTGGTGTCTCACCGTCACTGTCGCGCACCGCCGCCGGCGCGGACGCCGTCTTCGCGTCCCTCCTCCGCCGCCTGGCAGACCGCCTCACGCAGCAGAGTCCGCACTTCGTCGCACGGCTGCGGCAGCAACACGCGATGCACCGCGTCCTGCAGCAGCTGAGCAAACAAATTCAACAAAGCGCGCTGGATCGGCTGGGTAAGACGGCACTGGGCAACAAGCTCATCGCCAAGCAGGGCTGTGGCTTGCACGCCCTCTTCGACACACTGCGCCACCGCGCGCCGCACCGCAGCGGCAGCACCGCCAACTTGGAGGGCACTTCGAAGGCGGCGACGGCGAGTCAAACCGGCGACAGCAGTTTTGCCGCAGATGCCGAGCGCTCCCCGGCGCAGTCGGCGTCACCGGAAAGGTGGGAGGCCGGGGAGGCGGCGGGGGGCCGCGAGAACGACGCCGTCGCAGAGGACGGGCAGATGACGGTGGGGAGCGAGGACGAGGAGCCGGAGGAGCGTCGCCACGGCAACTCCCCCACACGAAGTGCGAACGCAAGCGCCGCAGCAGCCGGCGGTGCGAGGCGACCGCAGCGCGTTGCACCGCCATCGAGTGGTTTGACCTCTCCGCACCGCGGCACAGCTGCCGCAGCCAGTGCCACGGTCGACATCCTGGATCGCTCCGGTGTGGTGACCCTCCCGATCTACCCCGCAACGCCGATCGCCGGCATCCTGCCCAACTCGCTGTACATCTTCAAGAGTGCGAAGCTGCCCATGCGACTCACCTTCACGGCGCTGCGCTCGCCTGCAATGCGGCGTGCCTCCGTGGCAGTGGCAGCGGCTGGGTCGGGGCCACTGTCACCACCAGCCGGCACCCTCCAGCCAAACGGTCCCTCGTCCGCCTCCGCCGTTCCTCCGGCGTCTTCGGCAGCGACGTGTCTGCCGATGCCGCTCGCCATGCAGCAACAGCAGCAGCGGAGCAGCGCTGCAGCCGGTCAACGCCCCACGAGCAGCAACGCTGGTGCGGCCACAACGGACTTTACGGAGGACCCTGTTGGGTTGGCCGAGGAGGATACGGTGGCCCTCGCGCTCATGTACAAGTACGACGACGACGTGCGGCAGGACCAACTCATCGTTCAGTTCATCCGGGTGATGGACGACCTCCTGCAGCAGGATGGGCTGCAGCTCTACCTCACCCCCTACCGCGTCATCGCGACGGGTCCGAATGAAGGGTTGATTGAAATCGTGCCGCAGGTGACCACCTTCCTCGGCGTGCAGCGGGAGGTGCTGAAGTATCTGCGGGTGTACAACCCCACCGCGGAGCTGCTGCGGCAGGCAATGGACCGCTACACGCGCAGCTTCGCTGGATACTGCGTCATCACCTTTGTCCTCGGCATCGGTGACCGCCACCTGGAGAACATCCTCCTCACGCAGGACGGCCGGCTGCTCCACATCGACTTCGGCTACGTCTTCGGCAACGACCCAAAACCCTTCCCACCACCCATGAAGATTAACCGCGAGATGGTGGAGGTCCTTGGTGGGCCGCAGAGCACCGGCTTCATGGAATTCAAGCTGTACTGCTGCAGTGCCTACAACATCCTGCGCAAGCACGCCGCACTGCTGCTGCACATGCTGCTGTTGAGCGCACACGCAGAGAACATGCCACAGGTCACCGGCGAAGGCGGCGATCCGCGTGTCAACTTGCTGAAGGTGCAAGAGAAGCTGCGGCTGGACCTGACCAACGCGCAGGCCACGCAGTACCTGCAGAACGTGATCGCTGACAGCGTCGGCTCCATCTTCACAAACCTGTGGGATGTGTTGCACGCCGCAGCGCAGGCAACGCGCAGCTGATGTGTACTCTCGCTGTGTTCTGCTGCCGGTTACTGCTGTTGCCCTTTTCTCTTCCACGTTCATTGGGTAGTACAGATGGATTTCAACTTTGTGTAACACTGCTTTCGATCGCATTTGCTGAAGAAGAAGAAAGAAAACACGGTGAATTTTTTCTGCAGCAGGTGTAGGAAAATGCACGCTGTGTTGTGTTGACGCATGAAAAGCGTTTGGCGTCCGCACCCCTCGCTCAAAAAGAAAATGTTGCAAAGCCCCATTGAAGGAGAAAAAGGAATTGATGAAAATATGCACGCCTCGCTTATGCCTATTGATGCACTTCGAATGAACTCCACGATCATTTTAATCTTCATCTTTACCTGCGCTATTTCCCGTTGCTTCACATAGGTACAGATATATATATATATATATATATATATCTCGAATACTATTGTATTATTATTGTTACTTTTCTCTCTCGAAACACGCACCTCGCCATTTTCATTGTGTGTGTGTGTATTATTATTATTTCTCGTCGTTTGTTTCTGTATTGTTGTTTTTATTCGTGTTGAGCGCACCCCTTACAATTGTCTGCCCAAGTCACGTTGGTCCTTGTCGTTCTGTGCATTCCCTCACGTTTCTCTCTCTCTCTTGTTCTCTCTTTAGCCATCGCAACCAATCATGAAGCGCACGAGCGAGGGCAGTGCGGCTGACAGCCACCACCCTGCCCTGTCCTTCCACCGTGAAGTCTTAATCATCCAGGAGTGGACGAAGATCCGCCGCAGCTTCCTGGAGGCGTTGGAGGCGGTGGCGAGAGATGGCGTGGTGCAGTGGCGTGAACCGCGCAAACTGTGGCGGCACGCACAGGAAGCCCTCGGCAAGTGGATTCTTTCGCAGGTGGCTCGTGTGCACCTGTCCAGCGTGGCGGCGGATGCCGTTTCCTCCACGGCCGCACCGGCAGCAGCAGAAAAGGCATCAGTGCGTGCGCCACGCAATGCGACGGCGCCGCTTGTGGCGGAGCTGCACGAGTCAGACATCCGGTTCTTCCCCACTGCGGCCCAGCTGCAGCAGGCGTCCCCGACGCACACGCTGACCACCTACGACGAGCAGCTCGTGCGGGACCTCTCCCTCAAGTCGAACGGCACACACGACACGGCGGCCGTGGCGGCCATCGTGCGCCTCGTCCAGCACTTTCAGCTGCCGCAGCGCTGCGCTGCTGCGGCGGCGGCGGTGGAGGCGGCGATGGCCGACGTGACGCCGTCGCAGGCGCTGCAGCCGCGCATCCGCCGCGTCGAGGCCGGCGACCCGCAGCGCACGCCACAGCAGCGCCGCATCGCCGGCCCGATCGCTGAGGTGTCGGTGCAGTGGCCGCGGCACTGGCGGCGTGACCAGTGCCGTGACTGCCCCGCCGTTTCACTGCCGTGGGCGGCCATGACGAAGCTGCGAAGTTGCTACGATGCCTTTGCGGAGGCCGAGGAGGCGGCCCGCTACGACAGCCACCACGCGGGAGATGCCGCCCAGGCAGCGGAGGAGGCCCGCCAGCGGCGCTTCGAGCTCCGTGCGGCGACGGTGATTCTGCGCTACGAAGGCGGCCTGGCGACGGGCAGTCTGCAGCTGTGTGCCGACACCCGGCTGAAGCAGCACCTGCACGCAGCGGGCTATCACGTGATGGACCTGTGCGCGTCGCCGATCAACGCGTACATGGGCGTGCCGCAGACCGGCAGCTTCCACGCCTCTACGAAGGAGGAGAACAACAGCAGCAATGGCGAAGGAAGCAGCAGCGCTGCGGCGTCGTCGACGCAGCCGGAGGTGCCGAACTTCTTCTGCTCCGCGTTCTACGACACGGACCGCTACTTCGGCAGCATGGGCAGCGCGGTGGCGGTCGACCCTCTGCACATCTTCCACGTGCCACGCATCAACCCGGACGGAAGACCGCTGCTGCTGACCCTCGATGTCCCCTACGACGAAGACCTCTGCGAACTGCTCTTTCAGAAGCTCGTGCGAGATATGAAGCGCGCCACCGAGAACTCGGTGGCGTCGTCGTCCACGCAGCCGCCAGCTGTGGTGGACTACGTGTTGGTGCTGCCGCTGTGGTGGGACATCCCAATGAAGATCACAAAGCGCTTCTTCGCTGAGCACAACAACGACGGCAAGGAAGAGGCTAGCGAGGGAGGCAGCGCGCCAGCAGCCCGCACCGCTGACGCACAGCAGCTCGTGCGCGCGAATGCCGCGATGCTGCAGGACGGCTACACGGTGCCGTACACGTGGCCCACCGCCCTCGCTGCGGCAGCCGGGGATGCAACGGTGCCACCGTCACGCTCGCCGTCGGACCGTGCGTGGGTTTGCTTCGACAGCGTCTTCATTGACGACCGCTACGGCTACTTTTGCACCGCCACGAATCAGTGGCTGCACGGTGTGACAATGACGGAGGTGATTGGACTGGCGCAGCCCCGCCGTGCGGAGGCGGCGGAAACATCGCCGTCGCAGCTGCAGCATGCACTGGGCACGTTTTACGGACCGTCCGCAGCGTCACCGTAAGTGTGTGACAAAACTCCGGCAGCTTTTTTTTTAAAACAGCAACAAGAAAACAAAGAACGTTACGTACGTCACAACTGTTACAGAAAAAAAGCAACAATCAGCAGCAACAACAGAGTAGCGTCTGACCTCTACACACATCGAAACAGAAAACAATAAAACGGTAAAACACACTCGTAGCCTGAGCAACGACGGGGAATGGCTTGTGATGGAGACAGCTCAGCTCTAAACCTCTTTGTCTGAGCCAGAAAACTAGGTGCCGTCCTTTTTATTTTCTTTCAATGTAGTAAATGCGGTTTCTTTTTTCCGTATCGTCTGCTCTCTCTCTCTCTCTCTCTCTCTTTGTCCATCTCTGCACACAGATTACAACAACAAGTAAACAAACAACAACAACAAAAGGAAAGCAGTGCACTCACTTTCTTCTGGCGTCTCTTTCGTTTTCAATACACCTCAAAACGCACGAACCCGGCCATCGCCAACCGCGATCCTTTTCTGACCGCTGCCACAGGTAGGCTCCACACACACACACACACACACACACACGCACAACTCCACTTTCTCGCTTTACGCAACATGGGCTACGGCGGTCCGCGAGTGGAGTTCTACACGGCGAACCAGTACGCCAACTACACCGCCGCCATTCAGCGCGAGGACGCTGCCCGGGTGCGCGGCATCGTCGACCGCCGCAGTTCCGTTTCAGCGTCGGAGCAGCTGCGGCAGCGCGAGGAAGCCTTCCGCGCGTACGAGGCGCAGCAGGCCACCGCGGCAGCGGAGGCACGGGCGGCGGCGGCGGCAGCGTTCACGGCGCGGGAGCAGCAAGAAGAGCGGCAGCGTCGCCGCCTCGCCACGAAGGGCCGCCGCGGCTCCCTGACGGTGGCGGAGGCGGCGGCACGGCGCTCGTGCAAGGCCCGCCTGCACACGCTGGCCCAGCCCCGTCTCCGTCCGGACCCGCCCACGACGGACATCACGTGCGGCTGTGCGATGCACTCGGTGCGGGGCAAGACGGTGTACCCGGTGGGCCGCAACAACGCTCCGTACACTCCCGGGGTGGACCGCGACCGTGTCGTGCCACCGCGGCCGCAGCTCCGCGGCAGCGATGCCGCACCGCCGCCGTGGGTCGGCAGCTACAGTACCCACCACGGCGCCGAGCGTGCGGCGCGGCAGGCGGCCAAGGAGGAGGCGGCCTACTACGGCGGTGTGCCGGCCGGTCCGCCACGCAGTGCGGCTGCAGAGGCGGAGAAGCAGGCCACACTACGCGCGCTGGCTGCTTCGTACGACAAGACTCAACAGCAGCAGCGGCAGGCGGCGGCATCAGACGAGGTGAATGGCGGAGGGGCAGACGCCGCCGCCTCCGCTGCCGGGTCTGCCGTCTTCGCTGCGGAGGATGCGATGTCGGAGACAGACTCCGTCTTCAGCCACGGCTCGTCGAATGGGCCTATCCGTGCCACGGGCAACATGCACGTCTGCACCACCTCCACAAAGGAGAGTGTGCAGCTGCACTTGACCCGCTACGGTGGTGCCATGACAGCCCCACGGCCGCAGCCGTCAACGACGCGGACCCCACCGGAGGATCTCACGCTGCCGGAGCTGTCCCACAAGTTGGTGAAGATGCAGGCACCACACCCCAAGCGGTTGTGAGCAATGTAAAACAAATGAGAAGAGGAACTAACCTGCAGAAGAAAAAAAATGCTCACTACTTCTGGTTTGCGCTATTGCAGCGAGCTGACATCGATGTTCATTAGATCCGTGTTTCACACCTTATCATTCCTTTGTTGTTTGTTTTAAACCACGGCTGTCATACTTGCGATTGCTGTTTTCCTTAAAAAAAAAATTTCCGTTGTGGAGACACCGCCATGTTTAGATCTTCTTTATTTTTTCCCTTTGCTGTGTCTTACTTGTATATTTACCCTTCTTCATGCACCAAAGCTGAAACTAGCAGTATGCATACACAGACAGCAGCAATTGCTTGCCTGCCTTTCAGTGTCAGGCAGAAGGGCTACGGATGTTTTGTTCTAGCGAGGAGCTTTGTGCAGCTTCTCTTCTCCTAGTAGCTACACGTCTGACGACAAACATCGCGATGCGGTCACCAACAACTCTGTACAACCCTAAACACTCTTGCCTCCTCTCTGTCCCTCGCACCCTCTGTGTTTGCCGCGGCTCTTTAATTCTTGTGCCGTGCTGTTGGTTTTTTTTTCCTTTTTTTTCTTCAGCTGTTAAGAGCTCTTCTAAACCTCTTCGCTTGTACATAAAAACACACAGACATTGTAATTACGAATAAAACTCTGTACATATCACTCAACACCCTCAGCCTCTCTCCTTATTGGCTTCTACTTGTCTTTTCACATTAGACTCTTTCGGTTTAACTCTTCACCCCTCCCCTTCACTAACAAACAGCGGCAGGCATCACACGTCAAGTGCAACAGGCTTTGCATTTCTGTATCTCTCTTCTACACACACACACACACACACACACACACACTACTTC
>AUXI01000588.1:0-15962 GCA_000482105.1 Crithidia acanthocephali | reverse complement strand
ACCATACTCAACTGTTGAACACTGCCATTTGTGTGTCTTCACCCTACGATTCGTCAGAATACACTTATCTTTTGTCTCTTTCTACCTTTCTTGCTCTCTTAACTCCGTTTTTCTTTCTTTTTTTTTCTTTTTGTCTCTCTTGCTTTGCTCTCTCTGTTTGCTTTTTCTTTCGTTGCTGTTGCCACTCTTATCCTCCACCGATCTCTCCCTTCTACTACATCGTCAACGAAAGATCAAGGAACCAATAAAGAAACAAACAAGGAAGCGAGAAAGGAACGGATCTGTTCAACTTCGTGAATTGTTTCTAGTTACCTCTGTTGCCTTTCATAGCAGAGTGGTGCTCTTTCTCTAAGGGTTTTTTTTTGTAATTGCAGTAGTGGACTTCCTTTTTAAGATTGTCCATTAAAGGTTTTTATTTCGACTTACTTGCATACGTAACAGCTTCTTGTGTTCTCTTTTTTTGAGTCACTTCAAAGCTGTGCTCCTCTCTCCTTCTCTCTCCCTCGCTATTTCTCACCACACCTGTTTATAGCAGTTTTTGTTTTTTCTTTTTGAGTGCACGTCAAGCAATAAAGACAGACCAGATCTTTTCTTTTGGTTCATAAGTACGTTTCTTAGCTTCGTCGCTTCAACGGGTGTCTTCTTTTGGGCTTTCTACTTGCTTCAAATCAAGACCAGTCTGAAAAGTAAAAAGAAAAAAAACATCGAGATCATCGATACAGCTTCGGGTTTTGTAGCTTGCAATTACAGGTCTCTCGTCTACATTGTCTTGTTTTCTTTTTGTTCACTCTCTCTCTCTGTTTCCTTCATTTGTTTCTCCTATATTCTGAGCGCGCGTGCTTCCCATTTTCCTCTTTATTCATCTAAAGGGCTAAAGAATACTGAGCACCACCTTAGTACCGTTTTTTTTTTCTTTCCGGGTTCCTTTACTGGCAAGAAACTACTCTCACGTCGTTGTCTGGTCCGTACAATTGTTTTTGTCTTGCGAGAACGACTGAGACGAGATCGTTGACTTTGTCTTGTGCATAGTGTTGTTGACGCTTTTTCACTTGGGGTTGGGTTTAATTGGCAAGTGCGTTCTTCTACGAGTGGGTGCGCTATTTGTGTTCACGCAGGAGCGACGCACATTAAAAGCCACTATTACGGGTGTATTTGGCCTTCATTTCTGTTTTTGCTGTTTTAGAGTAATTCTTTTGTTTTGTTTTTCAGCACGCACGATCCGTGCGAGCTGTTGCTTTTCGGTGTTCTCTAGTTTTTTTCTAAAAAGGACATTTTTATCTATTTCTATATAGTAAGCGGTACGTTGACATCCTGCAACGCTTTCTTTGCCAATTGCATTCATCTGATATCAAGCTCACAGTGAGAAGGATAACCAAATAACCAAGAGAAAAACCTTTTTTTTCCATTGCTTTTCTCTCTGTGTGTTCAAAGTGTGTTTCTGAACGGTGAATAGAGTATCCAGTGCTACTGTTTTATTTCTTTTCTCCTCTATATCCATTTCAGCCTTTTTTTGCTTTCGCATCTTTGCTTGAGTGTGTTCTCTGTACTTGCGTGTGTCTTTTTATTTCATTCTTCCTTCTTTGCAGATCACCTTTGCTAGTCCTTCTTCAAATCTTCTCTTGCAGTGTTCGTGTCTTTTTTTTTTGTACGCTAAGGTACTCCCCACTGAGAAATTGAAGGAGTGTACGTGGTGGCAGGTTTCACGGAGATTGACAGCAAAGACGTGATTAAAAAATCGCTACCGTCTTTCTTTTTTTGTTTTGTTGTTGTTGATTGTTTCCCCTTTCTGAGCTTTTTTTTTCCCCTCTGTCAAAAACGTGGATCTTCTCACGCAAGAGGAATACGCTACGCCTTGCGGATACGCATACTAAAAAGGCGATCTGCGCGCCGTTTTTTTAATTCACACACCATCGAACGTTGCTATTTGCTGACTTCTCAGATCAGCGTACTTTTCTTTGCTCTCTCTTGCTCCTTCGCTGCAGATATTTTTCTATCACCTAATTCAGCAATGTTCTGGGTTCCTGTCGCTGGCCAGCCTGGTGCCAACGGAGCACCGATGCCTCCCTACCCCATGCAGATGATGGGTCCTGGGATGGTACCTGTCCAGCCGGGGGCTGCACCTGCTGGTGTGGCACCACCGGGCATGCCGGCCGGTACCCCACCGTCGCTCCCCCTCAGCACAGGTACTCCGACACAGCAGTCCTCGGCGACCTTCAACCCACCAGGGCAGAGCGTAGACTTCCCGGGCGTGAGCCACAATACGAGCATGACGACAGCGGGCATGAACACGCCGGCGCAGCAGCCTGTCAACGTTCCGTCTAGCGCGGTCCCGCTGATGGCCTCGCACTCCGGCACCGCCGACCCTCGGCAGATGTACATGGTCAGTCCTGCCACAGGCATGCCGATGAGTTACACGCAGGTGCTCGGGCCCGGCTACGTACCCGTGCAGATGATGCCCACCGGCGGCTATTACCCCATGGCGGTGTATCCGAGCATGGCACCGGGTCTCGCACCGACGGCGTCGGCTGACTTCGGCAAGTCCGCCTCCGCCCCTTACTTTATGAGTGCGCAGCCCGTGCCGATGCCCAGCACGTCGGGCTGCTTCTCTGCGCAGACCTCCGGCGACTTCACGACGGCGGTGTCGTTCGGCAGCGTTCCGCCCGCCTTCAGCGGCACCTTCGGACCCGCCACGTCATCTGGTGTCTTTCGCACCGACGCCTCGTGCAGCCAGTACCGCTCCAATGCGAGCCGGAGTGGCAAGGTGGGGGACGCCGGTCGCGGCTACGAAGCCGGGGTGTACTACGAGGGCCGTGTGAAGCGCTTTAATCCGGTGCGGGGGTACGGCTTTCTTTCTGCCACGCACAAGCTGCTGCGGCTGAAGGATGTGAAGGCGGCGATGGCCGCACGCACGGCGGCGAAGTCAGCAGCGGCCACGAAGAATGAAACGACGGCACTGCAAGAGGCTGAGCAGGAGAAGTCAGGGCAGGAAAATGAGCCCACCAACGCTGAGAAGAAGAAGAAGGAGACGAGTGACACGAATGCCGTGTCGACGTCGGTGCTGACGGAGAACGCGTCGAGTGTCACGTCCAACCGCAAGGCCTCCGCGACGACGAGCGTCAATGACGTCTCCGGGGCTGATGTGCCGCTCATCACTGTCATCTCCGCCGCGGGCACGGAGGCAGACCCGGACATCGACATGGATGATGTCGTGGTGATCAAAGGTGAGTCGTACGTCCGCAAGCCGGTGGTGATGGGGGACATCTTTGTCCACTACCACTGCCTCCAGCGCACCCCCGAGGAGCTGGAGAGTGAGCAGAGCGGGGCACTGGTGAACCTGCCGGCTGGCGCGCGGGTGCAGTTCAAGGCGGAGGTCTTTGTCCCTGCGAAGCTGATGGAGGAGGCGCAGGACAGCAAGCAGGCGGCGGCGATGCTGAACAACATTGGTGTGCCGGTTGAGGAGGACCCGAACCTGCTGGCCGGTGCGATTGCAACGAAGAAAGGTTGGGGCTACCAGGCGATGAACGTGGTGCAGCTGCCCTCGCAGCCAACTCTCGGCCGTCGTCGCGGGCACCGGGGCAAGTCACGGAGTGTGGGCAACGCCTCCACCGCGTCCATGAGCTCCCTCAACTCCGCGCGTCACAGCCAGACCCCGAGCCAGGGCCACAGCGAACACGAGGAGAACTCCAACGCGCTGGCGCCGTGCAGCGGGCAGAGTCTGAAGATTCGCGTCGACGTGGAGAACGCGCAGCCGCCGCCGCCGTCGTTTGAGAGTGCCACGGCGAATATGCAGTACGCTATGCCCACGACGGGTGGACTGGTGTACTACCCCAGCTATCCTTCCCTGATGCCCGGCCAGCAGTAAGCAGCAGACGTACGCGAATAGAATACGGGAACACACAAGAAAACCAGTACAAGCGCTCACTTTTTTTTTCATCGCTTCCTTTTTTCAAAAAAAAAACAACAACAATAATTTGTTTCTTTGACGTCCAATCGCGTGCAAACCTAGTTTTTGTTTACTTCAGCTGTTTGATTGTCTTACTCTACTTGTTTTATTGAAGTCGCTGCACATCTGGCGACCTACACACACATGTGCATACCGTGTGCTGTTACACTTTGTAATGAGGCGAAGCATATCCATTTCTGAAAAAGTGGTGCACAACGTAGAAAAAAAAAGGCACTTTTTATCTCAGAAATATTTCTTCTTCTTATTCATTAGAAGGCGGTAAAACGTTCGTTTGTTTCCTGTTTCTGTCTTTTCTTTTGTCTTCACTTCCACGACGTATGCGCTTTCAATGTACTCTCATTTTTGTTTCTCTTTGGAGTTCAAAGGTCGGATTTCTCGTTTTTACAACGAGTATTGCTGAACATCGCAAAACGGAAGTAGAATGATTTCTATTTACTTCAAATACTGCTTAACGTCTTTTTACCATGTTTCTGTCTTTTGGTTTCATGTTTCACATGCAGTGAGAACTGCTGTTTCTTTTTGTTTGTTTCATAATTTCTTTACGTCTAAGCCCCTCCTTTCATCATCTAATACTGTCCTATGCGCCACTTTTACTCGATTATAAAGCATGAGGTGCCACAAGCATGTTCCTATCGTTTATCTTTTTTTGTTGTTGTTTCTTTCAGGCAGAGCAGTAGCTGCGTTCGTAACGCACACATGATGCTGTTTCTTTTTTGTTCGTTTGTTTATTTGTTTTCATAAGATAATAGTACTACTCCCCTTTTTCCTATTACTTCTAATGATGTATTTTTTTTCTTTAATGATTGTTGTTCTTATTCTTGTCTTTTTCTTTTACAACCTTTGATGCTAGCGTGAAATACAAAGACTGCAAAAGTATAAAATCTTTCGTCCACTCTCTTTCCACCTTACTTCGTTCTTAACTCTCTTTTTTTTTTCTTTTTTTGAAAGCGTGTGTGTTGAAGGAAGCACCTCTGTGAGCGTGATTCTCTTGACAGGGGCAGAGAAACAAGAAGGCAACCGTAAAAGCCATGTTTTCTCGCTTTCGTCGGCACAACCCTTCTCATCAGAATCAACTTCCGTTTTTCCTCTTTAATTGCGTGTCTGTTCATGACAGACGTTATGTGGTTGTACGTACGTAGCTGTTTGCCTTGCCACCTTGTTTTCCTCTGTGAAAAAATGAAGCAAACGACGAAAATAAGGGTTCTCTTCAATAGCTTACGGGTGTGCTTTTGTCCTTTCTGAGGTCTAGGAGGTTGTAAATAAAGGAAACAGAGCTTTTCATTCTCTGGGTATCTGTTTTTATTGTAATTTATTATTATCTGTGTGTTTTGCGAGTTGTTTCGTATCTGAAGATGCCATTAGATGTGTAGTCACGTCTGTATTGTCCTTCATCCCGTTATTCCATTGACTTTTTTTTTCGTTCCTTGTATTAGCGAGGCTTTCGAGTCTCACGTAGCCATGTTGTGGACGTGCGTTTCTACACGCTACTGTCGCTGTGGAACGCACCTTCGCCACAACTGTGCAGTTGCCTTCTCTCGGAGCCGCTGTTTAAAAGATAAATTGGGTTCGTTTTAGTACTTGCTGTTGTGCCATGCCAGCTACCTCACATGGGAACTGGCGGCAGCAGAGAGCTCAAGCCGCTGCGAACTCACCGGCTTGGAAGTCTGTGTTTGCGTGTGCGCTCCTTTATAGTTACCCTCTCTTTCGTTAATGGCTTAACCTTTGTGCTTCTTTTTTTTCCTTCTTATTATGATTAGTTTCTCTGCAGCTGTGCTGCTGCTTGTGTTGATCAAAGTATTGCTCTCCACTATCGCGCTTTCCCATTCGCAAGAAGAAAGAGTGCGTGGCTTTCACAAGGTGATCTCTTCTTTTCTTTTCTCATGGTTTTCGTAGGACTCGCCGGAGCAGCGGTGGAACGACCATAAATGTAATTGCTTTTGGCTTTTTCTTTTCCCTTTTTGCTTAGTCACTTGCGTCGCAAGAGACGCGAAGAGAAAAACGTAAAAAAAGTAAAGTGGGTCAATAAACAATCTCCTTTCTTTTCTATAGAGGTTTTTGGCGTGAGGGCTTTGCTGCTGAGCATGTCAGTGTGCTTTCTTGTTGTTGTTTTTGCTATATCTTCTGTTTCCTGTTGTGGTGGACCAAACTAGCTTTCTTCCACATTCGAGTTCAGAATTCTCTTTTGCTTCCCGGTGGAATCGGAGGGCTTCTCATTGTCAAGTGGAGCGCGCGTGTATCTTCGCGTTGCTGCATGGGTAGTCTTTCTTTGCGAGCTTTCGTTTTCTTTTCCCTCTGCCGTGAAACAGCTGTGCTTCACCGTGGTCAGAAAATGTGGAAAGCAGAATTGGATTGAAATGCTAGTTTACTCACGATGTTGTCTCATTTAGACAGCGAATGCGGTTGCCAACCTTGCAATTACAAAAAAAAGAAAACCCATGTATGCTCCGGTATTTCTTGTGTGTTGACACATCAAGAAGAAGAGGAAGAGAGCAAAAAATGTCACTTTCTTTTTGCGTCTTAGTACCTCCGTCAGCTGCTGAGCAATGAACCGTCACCGTCATGGCTACAAACGGTGTTGTGCCGTATCTGTTTGTAACCAAGAGGTATCTGCTTAAAGTGAAAGCAAAGGAAAACGTGATGAGGGCTGTCAAGGCTTTCAACAGAACTCCTGAAAAGTCAGAAAGCAGAAGCACCGTTCTTGCAGCATGGAGTTCTTTGTGTGTCTCCACCTTCCCTCCCTTCCACCGCCTTCTCTTCTCTCTTGTTATAATAAAATCTGCTCTTTTCTTCTTCTTCATGTAGTAACAAAAGCATCTTGCTACCTAAAGCCCTCAGCTCTCTGCCACGCTCTTTCCTTTTTTAAAACTACTTTTTTTTGTTTTTCCAGCGTCGCAACACAAAGCTATTCGCTTTTTTTTTTGTACACAAAACATCTCTCTTTTCTCTTTGTTTTCCCTTCTTTACGTGCGTCGTCCCATACCTATCTTGAATTCATAGCTCCATACGTATCACTAAAACGCCACTCGAAAATAAGAAAGACCAACACCTGACACAACCTCGAAGAATCTCCGCACATCTCCCTTTTTTTTTTTTGCTGGTACATTTTGATAGGTACACAGCTGTTTTTCTTTCCTGTCCTTTTTTTGTTGTTGTTGTTGTTTTCACTTTGTACGCCATTCAACGGTTTTTGCTGTTCTCTTTTCTTCGCCGTTCTCGAACGTCTTTTTGTTGCCCGTTCGGGTTCCCTTCGTCTGCTTCCCGTCCCCTCTTTCTACTTACCCCTCTTCGCAAGTTTACCTCGTGAACGCTGCGTTTTCGGCCAGAACACAACTCTTCGGGTCTCTCTCTACTTTTTTGCACTTCACTTCAGCTGTTGCATTCCTTGTAGCGCGTTTACTGCCTCGGCTCAAGGATTCTCTTTTTCTCGAAAGCGCAAAACACTCTGAGTCACCTTCCGGCACAGTGTTCAACACTCGCGGTAAGACACGAACAAACTAACGGCCCCTCAAAAAATCACAATTTCAAGCACAGAATTGCATTTGCCCCTTTGACTGATACTCCAAGTACAACGAATAAACCAGTCGCAAGCGGAAAGCGAAGATACCATTAAAAAAAAACCCCTACACAAGCGTGAAAACACGACAATCGAAGGTTAAATACATTCACTTCAAAAGCAAGCAAAGCTCACCGCAAACGAATAGAAAGGCTCCACACAATCATCGTGGCTGATCCTTTTTCTTTTCCCTTTTCCGAGCGTTGTTTACCGTAGCTACATAGAGCCGCAATAGTCCCCCTTTTTGCTCTCTCTGTGTGTTTTCCCACTAAGCAACATCTTTTCTGTTTTTCTTTTTTGTGGTTTTGTTCTCGTTCTCTCCAGCCAACGATATACATACAGTTCCTGTCTTTTTGCATAGCAGAATACAGCGAAATCGGTCGAATAAAAAGTTCTCACTAGCCCTTTAACGTGCCGAGGTCAACTCAAAGTCAATTCTCACCGACTGCTTGTCCTTGCTATTAGTGATTCCTTTGTAAAGCTCACTCTTTTTTTTCTTTCTTTTTTCTTATCTTGTCACCAACCTTGGCTCTAGAAGCTGCCTTTCCTGTACACCCCCAAACTCATCTCTTTCGATCTCAGTTTTCGTTTCTTTCTTATTGACTCCAGTCTTCCACGTTTCTCCCTCACGAATGTTCCACGCCGTTCCCGCTCACCTGCAGCCGCACATCCACCCAACCCACGCCGCCTCCCAGCAGCACATGCAGCACATGCAGATGCACTCCCCGCTCTCGATGAACCCCACCGTGAGTGACGCCGCCATGTTCCACGGCTACCCGACCACCACCCCTGACGGACGGCCGATGGTGTACTACATGCCCTCCACCACGACCGCCAACAACAACACCAACAACACCAACCTCTCGTCTGCCGCCCCTTCTCAGTCCGCGCAGCAGCCGGCGTCGCAGAACACGTCAACGACGACGCCGCCGCAGTCGTGGCTGATGCACAATGCCAGCCCGATGCTCTCCGCCGCCGTCTGCACCTCGGGGCGGGTGGACCACCTGACACCGACGCAGGCGTCACCGAGTGCGTTCCCCATCGTCAGCGGTGCCACCGGGCTGTCGCAGTCGCAGGCGTCGCCTCCGCACGCCTCCGACCTCCGCCGCTCCCCTCCGGGGCTGACCGCCGGCCCTCCGCCCTACGCTAGTGACAAGGCCCTCGCTGCGGCCTCTGCTTCTGCCACCTCGTCATGCTTCCCATCGAGCTCCCTGCTGCGTCCGCCGACGACGGCGGCGGGGCCACAGTCGGTCAACGGCATGTCCGTCACCAACGCCACCTTTGACGCGTCCACGACGAGCAACATAAGCGGGATGCCGCACCACGACAGTGTTGCAGGGGCCTGCCCTTTCCCGCCGGCCACACCGACGCAGCCGCCGACGTGCTACTGGCTGGATGGTGCCACCGGTGCGATGCGGGCGATGAGTCCGGAGGAGGTGGCAGCGGCCATGGCCGCAGCCAACAACCGCAACACCGCTGCTGTTGCTGCTGTCCCCGCCTACGCGATGACGGCTGCGGGTGCGCCCCCTCCGTCTGGCATGCCGACGCATGGTCTGATGGCGCCTGCAGACCCGATGGCGTCTGCCGCCTACGCCGTTCTCCCACCCGCGTCCTTCAACGCCTCGACAGCGTCGATGTTCTCCGCCTCCCTGTCCGGTGCAGTGCCGTACATCCCGATCGTGGCCGTGGCCCCGCCTCCGCCACCGCCGCCGGCGAAGGCGATGAACGGCCTGCAGTACGAGCACGGTGAGTTGTACGAGGGCTTTGTGAAGCGGTATAACCCGAACCGCGGCTTCGGCTTCCTGACGGCGACCTACCACATCAAGCCCGACAACGCCGGCGGTGGGAGCGCGACCGGCAGCCCGGCCGCCTCGCTGACCGCCGTGCCGAACACCAGCACGACGAGCAACGCCACTGCGAGTGCCGCGAAGGAGCGCCGCATCCCGGTGCACCTTGGTGATATCTTTGTCCACCAGTCCTATATGCACATGCAGGGCTTCCGCACCCTGCCGGTTGGCGGCCGCGTGCGCTTCCGCGTCGGCTACAAGGATGGCCAGCAGACCTTCCAGGCGGTGGACGTGGAGTTGCTGCCGCAGGTGGTGCCGCAGAGTATGGAAGCCTCCGCCACCACGAACCCGTCGACGAGTGTGGCGGTGTCCGCCGGGTCGCCGGTGAACGTGCACTGCGCCTCGCTGCCGTCGGACAAGACACCGTCCTCGGCGACGTCGTTTTCAAGCCTCGCGGCACCGGCGTCGTCGCCGCCCGGGGCTGTCGCCTCCATCTCCGCACAGCGCCCGACGATGACGGCCGACGAGTTCGAGAAGGCCATCGGCTCGATTGGGTCCCCGGTGGTCGGCCGTGATGGGCAGGTGGATGCCGATCGGTTCTTCTTTGGGGCAGCAGCGAAGGCGGCACGGCTCGGCCGCAGCCCCGTGACGGCGACGCAGGGGGAGAGCGTGGCGGACGATGAGGAGGACGACTCTCCGCTGATCGAGCTCGCCTTTGAGGTGTACAACAGTCTGGAGGAGTAAGAAGAGACGAAATCAAATAAGAGAAAAAGAAAAAGATTCTCCCCATCCTTCAGTGCATTTTTCCTTCTCTGAATCCTTTTTTTTTTATGGGGAGTACTAAACATGTATATGCTAACATTGCCGCGTGGTTTGACTGATCTTTTTTTTTCTTTATTTTGTGCCGCTGTCTCTGCTTTAATCAGCGACGCTTCGCATCACACTTGTTGATAAAATAGGACCACGCTTGTCTATTTGATTCTTTTTTTTTTCTTGTCAGACAAGGCCTTTTTTTTTTTGTGATTTCATTATAGTGTAACCAAAAGACATTTTCTTACTATTACTATTTAATCGCAATACGGCTGCTGCAGCGATATGAAAAAAAACGACAAAACAGGACTTTTCTGAGCTTTACCAGAGTTTTTTTTTTTTTGGAAGTCCAAAGCAGTACGCCATTCGACAAATCATACATGCTCTGAGACTATTGCATCTGCGCACGTATACGCGCTGTAATGCTCCGAGATATATATTTTTAAGTTTCTCCTCTCGAAACCAAAGCAAAAGATTATTCTGATGTTGAACAACCTCCCCTTCTCTTCTTTTCACGTTTGTTTCTTTATTATTATTAGTATTACTGTTGCGCGAAGTCCTATATTAGTTTGTGGATGCTAGATCACCACGGTAGAGAAGCAAGAAAGACCTGACGTTCACATACTCTCCTGTTGAGCAGTTATGCATACTGTTAAGGCAAAATGGAGAAGAAAATGTCTTGTGTGCATGCATTTTTTTTTTGCTTTTTCTGTCGTGTTGTTGAGGTCTGTTCGAACAGGCCTTTTAATAACACCTTTTGGATGAGACATGCATACTTTACAGATTCTTAACGGTTTTTCTTTTTTTGTCACCTGTGCTCAATCTAGTCGCGCAAACGGGTTTTTTTTGTCTGTTATTGTTGCACTTTTTATTTTGTTGTTGTTGTTTCCTTCCTAAAATATCTTTTTGCTGTTACATCTTCTTTTTTTTGTTCCTTCCCTATGCTCACTTGGCTTTCATTGCAAGTGCAATGCATGTCATTGAGGCTTTTGTTCTGATGTAGTAGTGCTGATCCTTTTTACTTCTCACAACTCTTTTTTACATTCTCTTACTTGCGTCACGATCTTTTCACTGGTACCTTTTCTATCAGGCTCCGAAATAGTTTTCTTATGCTTGTGACGTCAAGAGCAATCCTACTGTCTCTGCATCATTCATGAAATGCTTTGTCCTCTCTCTCTCTCTTTCTTTTTTTTTCGTCGCTGTTCTTTTTTTCGTCGTTTTCTAGTGTCTTGATCAGTGTGCACAAACACTCAGTTTTCGAGTTTTCTTTTGCACACGAACGCTTTCAGGAGGAAGAGTTAAATCGCCCTGAGAGAAAGGTGTGCTTACTAGTTTTTTTTTGTTGTTGTTTTCGCAGTGTTGCATTCCAGCTCGTTCATAAAAAGAAACCTGTTGGAGTTCCGTGCTTTCATCGCTCTTCTCTTTTGTGTTCTATGCGTGTTTTTCTTTTACCACACTTGTCTTTCTGTCCTCCGTTTTATTGCTTGTGCTCGTTTTTCTTTTCCTTTTTTACTGTATAGCTGCGCTAAAAAGCTATAACCATTGTGTGTACGAAGCGACCTCCTCTTGTTTCTGCAGGGTTCTCTGTTGCATCAACAGCAACGCTGATGGAAACGAATAACGTGTAGTGGCCATGCCCCTTTTCCTCTTCGTTGAGCGTAAACAAACGCGATGTATGATATAACGTTTTACTTTTCTTTTCCGACTATTCCTTCCTTTCTTGTCTTTTGACTCTCTCCTGAAGTGTGAGCTGTACTACATTATCTTCTTTCTGTTTTCTCTATGTGATGCTGAGCAGGTTTTTTCTTTTTCTTTGTGTTCTTCTCTGTTCCATCTGTTTGCGTTGATTGGCATAAACATAAGCAAAAACAAAAAACGTTTGTTTGCTTGCTCTTTGGTCTACTCCTTTTTTTTTCCTACGTTCTTCATGAGAAGACGGCTGTCTGCGTTGCCCTCGTGGCTCTACTGGAGACTCCTGGTGGGCAATAGTTTTTGGGGCAGTGTCTCTCTCAAACAATAAAACGAACGTATGCAAAAGTAGACTCGAGGCATAAACCCAAGATGCAACACAACAGAGTGCTTTTATTATTACTACTATTACTACTACTACTATTATTATTCGGAGCAAAACAACCTAATCTGAAAAGTACATAAAAGGTGTGACATTGTGCAGCTAGTGTTCTGAGCAAAGACGTGTGGAAACTCCATCACCGAATCGCTTTTCTTCGTCTCCAAAACCCATTACGGGACTAAGAAAGCTGCTACATTTTGCACATGTTCTACCCTTCCTTTCTTTTTTTTTTGTATCCATTGACTTTCTGCGTCGCTCACAAATCTATCTCCTGAGCATTTGCAACGCAGAAGTCTGTACGACACCAAAAGCTAGCCCTTTCTTTTTTTAATTCTTGTTCTTTTCTTGTTTTTCACATTTGTTTGCTAAAAAAACATTTCTTTTCTTTTGCTATCATTATTGGATACATTGAAAAATAACAAAAAAAAAAGATGCGTCGAGGAAAGAACATCTCAAGCGCTGTGTCAACTGTAGACAGTTCCTCCCTTTTCATCTCGTTTTCCTTCTCATCTTCTTTGTCAAGATGAACGCAATCGGTGCTGTTTCATTTTAATACTCACGAGTACGCTACAAAGCTGACGCTTTTTTTTTTGCTTTACTCTCCTGCACGACACGTTTATCCATACTAACCTCTTCAATTTGGTTTTTATTTTCTACATGTTCTCCTTTTTCTTAGTAGGCCGTGTGTTTTTCCTTTTTGTTGTTGTTGTTTGTAGCTCGGTACGTTAATTATAAATCAAAGACGAGGTGAAGCTGCAATGCCTGGAAGCTCGGATTTCGATTTTATGCTGTTTTGTTCTAACACTTGATTCCTTTTTACGTTTTGTGTTTTTGAGTCCCGTGAGAGGTCTGCGTCAAAAATAAAAATAATAATGAGAAAACAGTCGGAATCTTTTTTTAACCAAATGCACAACCACATCCGTTCTTTCGCTTTCTCATTTATCACGCTGGCTGTCTCACCTATCACAGCATTGTAATTCTTTCAACCTTTTTTATTTTATTTTTCCCTTTTCCAGTTTTCAAAGCTGACTTTCGACACGTTTTCAAGAAGACGAGACGCTGTCACTCCTTCTTTTCTTTTTCTCTCTCCAGCTGGACTTCAAGAACAACCAAGGCGCCCGTTTCTTTCTTTTTTTGTTGGTTTTTTTTCCTTCTGCGAATTGGCGTTGTTTGCGCATTCTGCGAATTTCAGCTCATCTTTTTTGAGAAGCCGTGTTTTCATTCCTTTCTGCTAACGCTTTCATTGATTGACACCCTTTTTTTTGCTTTGTTCTCTCTTTCTCTGCAACGAAAACGGTTCTCACAATAACCCTGCTCGTTCTACATGTGATAAAAATAATTAATAAGAAGAGTCTAAGTGAATTGAATAAGCAAGACAAGTCTAGTTTGTTTGCACTTTGGCAAGCATGCTTTCGCTCGTAGGCTGTAAAAGGTTTCGCTGCTCGATGCACTCCACTGGCCTGTAAAGAGAATAAATGAGGAGATTATTGTTCTGTTTTTGTTGTTGTTCCACCGGTTCTCTTCCTTTTCGCCGTCCTCAAGGCTTTTTGTTTCACTTTACGTTTTTGTTCCCACTATATATACGTTTCCAAAACGACTCTTCTATTCCTTTTTTTTATCTCTCTCCACGAATCGTGTTTTCCCTATAAACATAATGTTTTATCCTTTCTGTGTTTCCATTCATAATTTATTCTGTTTTCTATAGCTAATCGATTATTTCTTCTCTTTTTGTCTCTTTCCGTGCTCTCTCTTTACGAAACGCAAGGCAAACATAAATCACTTTTATCGAGAAAAGGTGGGCTATTTAATACCCCTCTCACGTGATGTTTGTCTCTTCCTGTTTGTCTGATTCTTTTTTTTTTTAAACTCTCCTTGTAAGTCTTCTTTTCCGTTTGTCCCGACTAACTAACGTAAATTGTGTTTCTCATAAATTGCCTTTCGGCTCCCTCTTTGTCTTTCTCTCTCTTCCTTTTCCCTTCACTTATTTAGTAGAAATCGAACTCTCTTGATGTTCTCGGGGAAGTAACTAATTCGCGCTAGTCATCACATTGCACCTGGCCATGCCATCCACTCGGTGGTGAACAAGACTCAGTTCTGCTCTCGGCAAGAGAGCCATGAGACATGACTGGTTTTGATAAAGTGTTTTGTTCATTAACTGTTCAAAGTGCGTGTTGTGACCTTCTTTATCAGTTGTGTTAACGATTATTACAGTCTACTCACATCAGCCCACTCTTGCACGAGCTCTTGTTCTCTAGGATGCTATCCTTTCTGCTATTGGTAGACCAGTGCTCATAGCGGGTCTACCTTTCTTTCGGAACAGTAGCTTTGATGGTCCTGAAACAGGCTGCGTGTCACTGTAATATGTGTTCTGGCTTTTCTTTTTTCCCTTTTTCTTACCCTGTAGTCGCGCACACACATCTAGGTTTTTTTTTGGATTGAATGTTGTGTTCCACAACAAAGCTTTCATCTCGGCAGCCATGTTTTCCTCTTCTGCCTTTGTAAATCAAACAAGCGGAAATCGGCCATACGGTGCAAGGACACAAGCTTTCCGTTTCTAACGTAGAGTGCGTTCTTTTTTTTTTTTGTTTGTTGCCTTTTGCATAATCAGTTTTGAAAAGCTGATCCTTTTTTTTTGTTGTTGTTGTTGTTCGACTGACAGGAGGAGTGCGATTGACCGCGTAGCATAACATTCGCGTGCTAAAAGCACTCTCTGGAAACCACACACACCCACACACACAACTGTGCCGAAACACCGAAAAATCGTGTGGACTACTTTGAGAACCGTTCTGTTTTTTAACTTTTGCTGCTCCAGGCATACAAGGTGGAACCTTGCCTTCACTGCATCAACTATTGCCAGCTTTCCTTTCTGTCAACCAGCTACTAGCAAATGTGTGGATTGCAATGTCTCTATGACGAGCATCTCCATAGGAATGCGACTCATCGTAAGTAATCCGCATTTGCTGTCAAGGTGGAAGAAATAAGGTACGTGTTTCTCAAAGAAAAAAAATACGACGTTCAACGACGATTTCGTGATAATCTCTCTTTGTTTTTTTTTTTGTGCGTGCAGGCACGGGTGTGTGTGTGTGTGTGTGTGTGTTTTGTTACCGGCCAGTGCAACCTGGATTTGGTGTTGGAAGTGCCATGTCTTTCTTTGGCTTTTTACAGTTCGATCTGCATTAAACACGCTTTTCCGCTTCCAACTAAGGTAGTGCTTCACTTTGCGTTGCCCTTCCCCAGTGAAAGCAACTCTCCCCCTCCTCCTCATCTCTGTCAGCCACCTCGCCAAGCGTTGCTTGTCTGTTTTTCTTTTTTCCCTTATTGGTTAAACGATCTCTTTCTTTTTCACTTTTTTTTCTATCACGGCCACTACCACCTTTGTTTCTCCTTTTTTGCATTCAAGTATGTCCCCTCTTTTTCTTTTCTTGTTGTTTTGGACTGTTCGACCCAATAACTGAAAGCTCACAGTTTATTTGTCCTTAGAATCAATTGAAAGCTGGGTTGTGCCCGTTTTGTTTATCACCTTTTTGCGTGCCTACTTTGCGTCCTTTGCCGTCCGCATGGAGTGATGATAAACGCCGCCGGCGTCTTTCCTTGTGTTTTTTCCTACGCTTGCCCCCGTCGCTCTTGTCGTTCTTCTTCTTTCTTTCTCTGTTAGGCTTGTGACTGCTGTTTTCATTCCTCCGGTGAATTCTCTGTCTAAATGAGACATCGGTATACGGTAAAACAAGCGAAGAGAACTACTTTTCTTCTCTTTTTCTTTTCCTTGTTGTCCTCTCT
>AUXI01000587.1:0-15993 GCA_000482105.1 Crithidia acanthocephali | reverse complement strand
GATTTCAGAAAGCGTTTAATCGGTTCTCCTAGAAACGCTCGTCGCTCTGCCAAAGAGTACGGAGATGAAAAAGAAAGACGACGAAACGAGAAGATAAGAGAGTAACTTTAGCGAAAAAGGGGGTTACTTCTGCAGTTGCAAGCAACACTCATAAAACAGCGAGGACGGCGTGAAGTCCACAATGAAGTGCAGAGTAAATCAAAGAGACAGATTCGAAACTTGGCACTGTCGCTAGCCCGCTCCTGTCTTGAAACGAGAGCGGAAAAGTAGCGTAACGCATACTTCTTTTTTTAACCACTGAAGTACTTTGATCATCTTTCATTTGTGGAAGGAAGCAAGGTGAGCTCGGAGCCCCCCGGCAGCCTGCAGGCAGTGTTGCAAATCGGCGTTACACTACACTCGTTGCCCCTTGATTTCAAAACTACTGTAAAAAAAAGCAGAACGCTTTTGGGGGCTGCAGACTGAAAACAAAATTAAAAAAGGTGTGAGAAGAACAGTCGAAACATAGAAAAGGAGAGACGCGACTCTAGACACAACAAGTCCCTTTTTCTTCGCACAAATACAAACACACACACACACACAACCGCACTTTCCGCCTTCGACAACACACACTCATTACAAATGCACAGAACACCAACACAGCTACACCGTCAAAAGCAGCTAGAGCTAGCACGCAAACAAACACACACTTCAAAGAAGGTGACAGTGTTTTTCTGCCGTTTTTTTTTGGTGAAGATTCATTGGATAAAGAGAGAGAGAATGAAAAAAAGCAGTCTTTCCGTTTCACTTCGCTTTACAACAACTGTGCGGTTGGCATAATCTCGTTGTGTTTTTCCTGGGTGTATCCTCCACCTTTGCCTTTTCAGCTCAACGTCAGTAGCACTTAAGGAAATGATGAAAAAGGAGAGAACTAGAGAAGAAACAGCCAACAGAAAAAAAAAACAGTGTCGAACACGAAGCTGAGAGACAAGAATATGATCAGTGTTAGTACGCCTCAACAGTCCTCTTATTACCGTTATGTTATTTAGAAACAAGAATAAATGGTTAGTTGATACTCAAATATAAACGGTGAGGTTAACATGGAAAACGCAAACACTGAGAAGTTGTTCAAGCTGAACAACCTCCCTGCCCTTCGATCTCACGTGATCAAAAAAAAAAAAATAAGAAGAAGAAGAGAAACCAAGTTAGAGATAGATAGAGATTGAGAAATCAAAAACAAAGAGCTTTGTGCTTAATATATATACGTTTACCCACTTGAGACACAAGAGCAGAAAAAAAGGTGAAAAGAGCAACAATCAATCCTGTGCAGACGAGAGCGAAGGCGTTACTTGTGGGTGGCATTGACACGTCCACAAGAGCACCTCGCTTGCGGGCGGTTCCTACTACTTCACCGCCTCAAATACGCACCTTTTCGGGTGCGTTCTGAAAGGACACACGTCTGCTGCAGCTGATGGACGTTCTGACTCCCTCGCTTCTTCTCCAGTGCCGTCTAATTTGTTAATATGAATCTAAAAGAACACTAAATTGGATGTAATTGAAATTGTGGATTACGTTTGCAGCCAACACCTCACTACCCCGCGGTGCATCGAGGACATAAATATTTCATAGAGAGAGAAAACACACAGAAAAAATATATATATACCACCTGAACACTAGTAATGGAAAAGACGTGTGAGCAAAGCACGTGAGTCAGAATCACCACCAGAGACCGCGTTGCACCTTGAATAGAAGCTGCGTCCCATCTCGCCGCGGTCGGTACCGCGGCGAGGCGATAACAAGATACGCGTGCCGACCCGCGTTGACAGAAGGCAACACGCGAATGTGTATTTCCCCCTCAACAGCCTTCAACTCAGTCGTTGCATGGTGCAAAAAAAGAGAGTGAAGGAAGCCGGCTTTCTTTCCGTTGTAAAACAGAGCAAGAAAGGAGCACAGAAAGTAAAAAAGGAAAATCCCCTCAAGTAGCGCACAATGAGTATTCTTCTTCGTTGCTGTCCGCGTATTAGGGTTTCTTTTTTAATTCTTAAAGAAAAAAAAAAGAAACGCGAGTTGCGCGCAACTGAACGAGCTCCAGTCAAGGGTGCAGCATATAAAGATAGAAAGACAGAAAAAACAAAACCAAGAAGAATGTTTAAACTAACTAAGAAACTGTTTTGATGGGTTTGAAAAACTATTTCTGTGTTCTTTTCTTTCTCTCTTTCATTTTTTTTCTTACTTTCTCGCTCTTTCTTTCTCTTTGCAAAACAGTTTTCCTTGTCTTTCTGCGCGGTGAGCTTCGGTGCTGAGGTTGACGTCCGCTTTTCTGTGATTTGGCATAAATGCTCACAGCTCATTAAAGAACGAAGTCAACTCGGCAGAATGAACACCAAAAAGAAGGGGTGAAAGAAAAAAAAAGCGAAAACAAGAGGATCGAGCAAGTATATTAGTTAATGATCATTAAAGAGAGAGAGAAGACACTTTTGATGAAAAGCCACGGCAACAGCGCGGGGAAAAGGCTCGTAACAAGAAAAAAAAGGGGAAGATGTAGAACAGAGGAGAAAGAAAAAACCCATTTCCCACCACACGCACTATGTACGTATTTGAAACAGAAGAGAAGTGGGGAGATAGTCGACAAGAGGGAGCTTGCTGTTTGTGGCACGGAGGGTTGGAGAAAAACAGCTCACCCAAACGGAAAAAAATAAAAGGGAATGCACAAATCGCAGTCTCAAAGCTCTGAGCTTGCGCACCGGCGTGATCTCCTGCCCTCTGCGCTACTCCACATCGCTGCTCTTGTAGATATACACCTCCCAAGCGGAGCTATATGTGAAGAGCTGACAGTGTTTTTAAAACAGGCACGCGAGAGAAGGGAACAAAAGACAGAAGAAGAGAAAAAAAAGATAAGTCAATTGCAAAGTCAGGATATTCTGTGGAGAGGAGGAAGTGATTACGAGCGCACCACACCGCTAAAAGCACCGCTGACTGGTACGGTCGAGGTAAGTGAAATTGGAAAGCCCGCCAAGACAGAAAGAGAAATAAAAAAAGTAGTCGCACTTCTCTCACTCCATCTTCACTTATTACTCTTGACAATCTAGTACATCGCAGTCAGTGGCACGTCGCGAAGGCGGTACACGCCAATTGTGTCGTTGCCGCCGTACACGAAGCCCATCTCCTGCGGACACCACCGACGCAGCTCCCGCCGCACCGGGTAGGCGCGCACAAGCTTGTAGTGTGACTTGAGCAGCATGTGGAAGCGCCAGTCCCCGGTGGCGGCGGTGTCGCCGATGTAGATGAAGGTCGTGCCGCCCTGCCGCGTGTAGTACTCCAGTGCCTCGAAGCCCATCGAGCTCTCCTCGCGCTCCCGCGAGCCGAAAGGCGGCCAGCACAGCAGCAGCACAGACTTTTTGCAGTTGAGGGAATAGAGCGCCACGGGGCCGCCCATGGAAACATGCACGCTGTAGGTCCCTTGCAGCGCCAGTGCGTCGAAGGCAAAGATCGGAATGACACGTTTGCCGTAGAAGTCACAGCGCACGTTGTCGAACGACGTCGTAGCAAAGCGGCGGCGGTCCACCGCCCACTCCTCCCGCAGCGGTACGCTGTGCATGACGCGGTTGAAGATGTGCTCAATGTAGCCGGCGCCGCTGCCCACGCTCACCACCGCCTCCACCTCTGGGAACTCGCGCACGACGGTGTTCATCGCGTCGCGGGCGTGCGCCGGCGAGACGAGGCTCCACGCAAACACCACGTTCGCCACCCGGTGCGCCTCGTAGGTGAGGGGAATCTTGAAGAGGTCCGGCAGCTGGGCACGGTAGCGGTCGATCTCGCTCTTGTAGAGTTGGTAGTCATCGCCGACGCCGGCGAGGATGTCCTCCACGAGGTAGGTGACGTAGGGGAAGTAGCACATGAAGGTGCAGCGGGCACACTGGCGGAAGGCGTGCTCCGTCCCTAGCGGCATTTCGGCGAACTCGTCGATGTCGTCGTACCCACACACGTCGCAGGTCCACACATCGCTGCCTTGCAGCTCCTTGCCACGCCGCACCAGCCGCTGCAGCTCCGCCTCCGCCGAGCCCAACCGCGGCGCGCGCGGCGAGGCGCAGCTCGCCTCGTCGTGCGGCAGGAAGCAGCCTTTGTGAAAAGGGCAGAAACCGTAGGCGGCGAAGACCGGGCACACCTCCACGTTGTTCGGCTTGTGCAGCGGGGACAGCTGCGGCAGCGAGCCGTCTGGCGCCATCCCGTATTCCGTCGACGGCCGCGCGAGCATCACGTGCGGCGAGGCGCGGCGCTGGTCGCGGTAGACGTACGAGATGTACAGCGTCAGCGTGCACATCGGACACCCGCAGCAGTCGGAGTTTTCGTGGTAGCGCACCGTCGAGGTGCCGCTGCGCACGCACTCGGAGGTGTCGTGGCCGTCCTCCGACGTCGGCGTGAACCCGTTGGAGCTGTCGCAGTGGTGGGCCAGTGGCGCATTCGCTGCCGCAGCCACCGCGTTGTGGATGTTGTTGCTGTTGCTGCTGCTGCCACCACCCGCCGCAGCCCCCGCAGTGCCGGTGCGGCTCGTGTTGAGGGAGCTGGAGGAGCTCTCGCCAGGGTGGTGGATGGCGAGTACTGGGATGTCAGGGATCTTGGCGAGCGGGTTCGGCTTCGTGCTCCACTGGCGCGATGACGTCGATGCGTCCATGGCAAAGACCCGAACACTTGATGTTCTAGGCGTTGTTGTTCGTATTGGGGGTGACGTTTGCTCGCACTAAGGTGCAACGTAGACTGCTTTCAGTGGGGGAGTGTAGGTTTGCGGAAACAACCGACTCGTCTTTCGACTGTTACCAGGGGCCGGCTGTGAGCTGAACGCGCAGTATTGTCTTCAGCGGATGTTGGTGGTGCAGGTGAGCTATTATCCGAAGTTGGTTCCTTGCATAAACCCTCTGTTGCTATTTGGTGTTGCTGTTTTCCGTTGGCCTGTCAGGTATTTTTTTTTTTGGTTTCTGTGAAGCAAAGGCAAACGTAGAACTGCTTAAAAAAACAAAGGAGAGTGAAAAGGAAAAGGAAGAAGAACTGAGCGGCACGCGGGGAGCGTTGAACGTTTCCTCTGATGCGCCGCAAGATGTTGTTTGAAGAGAAAAAGGCAAAACTTGAGAACCGGTGTTGCGAAAAACGGCGAGCTTTTTATTTCGCAGTGTGACACGAAGGGATAGAGAGAGAGAGAGCAAGGCAAATGCTTGTGACGCCTTGACAAATCCTCCAGTGGTGATTGTGCAGTGAGGGTGCCGACTGACGATGACGAGCTCTCAAGAAGGGCGAAGGGCAAATGAAAACTCGCGCTGCCCAGTAGCCGTCGTTGTTGGGGCTGCTTCACGACTTCGAAGAAGAGAGAAAAATAAGTGCGTTTTGTGAAGGAAAAAATAGAAGGGTGTAGAAACGCCGCGGAGTGCTTTTCTATGGGCGGTGAGAGAAGGGGGGGAAAAAGGGAATGGGAGAGCCAAAAGAGAAGAAGTAGCTGTTCCGACGGCAGGTCTAACGCCACTTAGATGGGATCATATTTTTCGTGGTCGCAGGCGTCGAATCGCAGCGGGGCGTGATTGCAACAAGCGAAGGAGAAGAGTGAGAGCACACCTCTTGCTTCGCAACGTCCACCGTGAAAGAGCCACGCTTGTTTTCTCTCTCTTGTCGCACAGAAATGGACATCGACTTGCAAGTTAGCCCTCGCGCGCTGCCGTGTTTGCACTTGCCAGCTTTCGCTGGCGCTACGCCCTCGAGTCACTATACGTCTTTTTGTGTGCGCTCAGCGCAACAAAAAACAAGCGCGTGCCTCCTTCCGCTCTGCGCATCCGCTGCCTGTTGCAGTTTGCACGCGTCACCCTTTTGTTATCTCGGGTCGTAATTTTCGTTCTTCTTTCTCTCTCTTTTTCTTTTTAAAACCAAAAAAAAGTCAGTTGAGATTCAGCTAATTATGTTTCCACGTACATACACAACTTTCCAAGAGTCTTGTGTGCTGCTTACACATACCGTAGCATCGTTGTGGCAGCGTCACCACTGTGCCTAGAACTGAGGAGAACAAAAACAAAAATGCTACCAGTCTTCTGCGACGACGACCCAAAACAGAAAAAAAAAGAGGGCCAAAAAAGAAACGTCAGAGACAATTCTTGCTTTCTTTGCGTTGACGCGTGTCAAGTGCACACCGAGTGGGACGCAAACGCGAAGCAGATAGATCTGTAAACCTCAAAGGAGAAGAAAAGGTGAAAACAAGAAAAGTGTTCGCTCATTTGTTGTTGTTGTTTTTGTATCTGTAAAACTTGTTTTTCAACCAACGGAGAAGCATGTGTCCGAAACGTTTCATACGTACTAAAATAAAAAGTTTTCTTTTTTTAATAGAAGAAAGAAGGGAAAGGGAGAAGCTAGCGAAGTAGAGGTTCAGGGTAGAGGAAAAGAAACCGGAGGAGAAAGCGCAAAGCTCTTTCGCCTCCTTTTTCAATTCACCGTTCCATTGCCGCTTCTCTTCCCGCGTGGCTCAACTTCATCCTCTCAACAGTGACCAAAAAAATGTGACACACACACACAGACCACACACGCACATTCCGAACAAAAATAAAAAAGGAGGAAAAACACTAAGAGCAAGACCTCGGCAAGGTCTAAAAGGGGTACAACGTTGAAAAAAGGGCGATAGCGAAGCAACGGCCGATCGTAAACAGAAACCACCACTTCAGCCACTCCGGTTGTTTGTTGCGATTCATCGACTTGTTTTCTTGGAGTCCCTACCCTTCTCTGTCTCTCTCCCATCTTTTCCAGCTTCCAGCTTTTATGCTGCTTTAAAACTCATCGCTGAAGTTGTTGTTCGAGTGACCGCCATCGCGGTTGTTGTTGTCACCGCGGTCCTGACGGTTGTTGTTGAAGTTGCGGTTGCCGCCACGGCCGCGGCCGCGACCACCGAAGCCACCGCGGCCGGCACCCTCCGGCGGGCGAGGACCCGAGGGCAGCTTGGCGCCGCCAGGGGCCGTCACGTTTTCAGCGCGCGTGCGGCCGTCCTGCGAGGCTACCTCGAACTCCACCTCCTGGCCCACGGCGACGGCGCGGTAGCCGCCGGACTCCGTCTGCAGGGCGGAGAAGTGCACAAAGTGCTGCTTCTTGTCCGCGTCGTCCTCGATGAAGCCGAAGCCGCGGCCGCTCATCCAGGAGACCACCTTGCCGCTGTTCAGCAGCATCAGCGACGGCGCCATGCGGGAGATGATGGAAGCGCGAAACATTTTTTTTTAGCGTTTATTTCTGTTCTCGGTAATGTGTGTGTGGAAACGTGTATGGGTAGAAGCAACGAAGCTGTCTGTGAGAGAGAGAGTGTATTGAAGGAACGATGTTTCCGTGAAGGAAAAACTGCAAGGGTGAAGAACGAAAAAGGAACAGAAGGAAAGACGTAGGGTGTAGAGTGGCGCGGAGACGGCTGGCGTGTTCCTAGTGCCCATCACCGATGGTGCACGTGAGTCTAAAAAAAAAAGGTTTTTTTACTATTACTATACTGGTAGTACGTCGTGTAGCTGAGCAGGTGACTGCGCTCAGTGCGTCAAACAAACCGCTCCCACTAGTCAGTACCGAGAACTGCCGCCATCGCATGAGTCACAACTTTGCCACCTAGTGTCATTCAAACAACCGGAGCGTGCCCATTATCTTTTGTATAGACACAATTGAAAAAAAGAAGCAGAGATAAAAGAAGCAGCACGGAGCGCGAAAATAGTATAGTGAAATACAAATGAAAACGAGTCTGCTGTGTCGTGATACTTCTTGTTGTGTGTGTGTGAAGCGCACGGTCACATCGGAATGCCACTGGTGTCCTCCAGTGTGGCGTGGGAAGCTGCGCAGTTGGAGGCGTCATCGAAGAAAACACGTCCAGCTTCGTGGTGGTGCCCTGCCGCACTCGCAACCAACCTTGACAGAGGCAAGCCGATCATCTCCAGCACCGCAAACTCCGCAGGACTTACGTCAACGCATTGACCTGCGCCGACAATCGACGAGGAACGCGTGGACTGCCTCGCCGCCTTTGCAGAGGCGGCGTAGTGCTTCTCCCAGCGTTCAAACACTCCTAGCGGGAGACGATGAAACAAAACGAGAGCTGGCTGGGCTCCGCCGGCAACGTTTTGCGGCTGCAGAATGTAGAACCGCAGCTCCTCCTTGCCTCGCGCAACACCTGTGTCTGCTCGGTGTACTTGCACCGCCACTGGGCAGCCACTCGCTATGCTGCAGGGGTAGAGAGGCGCGAGACGGCGTTGTTCTGCTTCCTCCGCACCGTGTAGGGGCTTCATCGGCGTGAACGCCCACAAGTAGGTGTGGTGAGACGAAAAGGCCAGTTGCTTGCTCTCGGAAAGCGTAGGTGACAGTGCAGCAGTCGGAGCAGGAGGGCCCGACGAACAGGAAGCAGATGCCTCCTTCGCCAGAGCACTGCCCGCTGTGTCTGAGAAAAGAACTTTTTTTCCTTCAGGTACGCAATCACGTACCCCCGCTGCGTCTGTCGTGCGCGAGGATCCAGCGAGGCGGACTACGCCTTTCTGTGTATCTGCAGAGAAGTGCTCCACGTACCCTGTGTACCATGCGCACCTGCCGCGCTGCCTGCAGCAGAAACAACGCACGATCATTGCGACACGGCGTCGCACAAAACGAAAAAAGAAGACGGTCGCTGTAGGGGCCGGCCGTCACATGGAAATGTCTTAAATGTGTGTGCCTTCCAAAGGCGTTCAATCAAAACAAAGAAAGGTTGGAGGAGAGAACAACGGAGAAGAGATTGCCTCACTCAAGTCGGTCTTTGCGCTCGGCCTTTGCGTCGCTCGGGAAAAGGAGGAAAAGAGTGCTTTGGCTGTGTTGGCTTGTAGCACGCTCACATTTCGGTCAACCAGTCCTACTCAAGCATAGAAATACGCAGGACATGCACAGGAAAACAAAAGTTTGCCACTCACGTCTCCACCACACATCAGCGCATATGCAAGACTGTATTGGCTCCCTCGACTCCCAACGCTGAGTGATGGTGCTGTGCGCGCATTGTTTCTTTTTTTTTTAGCTTGTGTCTCCTTAAGAAGAGAAAGTCTGTGAATTATGTCTTTTCGTTCTCCACTTGAAGAGAAAAGGCAGTGGAAAAAAGAAAAAAAAGAAGGGAGGTTTTTTTTACCACATCGCGTGCTGCACAAAGCCACGTCACCGCAAGTCCGCGCGTCCCTGTCCTACGGAATCGTCTCTGGGTTCTCACCACGCGTGAGGCGGATCAGACGCTCCTTCGCCCGCAGCGTCTCACTCGCGTAGCCCTGCGCCTTCGCCTTCGACGCGACGCTCCACGGCACCTTCACCACCTCGGGCCGCCGCCCCGCCGGCTCCAGGTCGGACGCCTTCACCGCCCGCGGCCGTGGCGCTCGCTCCTCCAACTCGCTCTGTCGGTGCACCTTGTAGTAGACACCTTCCGCGTCAAAGGTGGCGCGGTGGCGGTTTTCGTGGTCGCGCAGCGTGCGCTGCAGGCGGTGACGCGCGTGCACCGTCCCCACTCGCCGCGAGGAGACAGATGCATTCGACGTACCCGCAGCAGCAGCACCGTCCACGTCGTCTGCGAACCTGTCACCGCCGCCATCTCCCGCTCCGCTTGGCTGCGCCGCTCCGGCCTCACCTTCTCCCGCCACACCGCTGCCACCTCGGCGGGTGTGCACGCGGAGCTTCGGCGGCTCGGCGAAGGTGCGTGCGTCGTCTTCGGGAAAGTACTTCGCCGTCCAGTCCACCAGCGACGGGTCGAGCGTCGCCTCGTCCTCCACAGCGCGGCGGCGCAGGAAAGGAAAGGCCGACTGCGGCGTGTGGCGGCCGTCCGCGTCCGGCAGGTCGGCCATGGCCGTTGTGTGCGCCAGCACCGCCTGCTCGCCACGGCGCCGTCGCTCTTCACGGAACTCCAGCGCTGCTTTTTCATCACCCGCCGCCGCAGCAGAGGTGGCAGACGACACCGCACCGCCCTCCAGTAGATCAGCAGAGGAGCCATCGGGTGTGATGAGCGATGCGGCAGCCACATCGCCGCTACTACCCTCGGTGCTGCCGGACGGCGCCGGGGCTCGGCTACGGAGCACGTCCCGTGCCCACGCCTGCATCCCTTCTACAAGGCCGAAAGCGCCAGAGGAGACGTGAGCGCGGTACTGCACCGCCGCAGTGGAGCACAGGTGGTGGTACTTGCGTGCCTCCTTCGCCTCGAGGCGGGCGGCGGCGAGGGTGTCACGCAGGTAGTCCTGCAGGACCGCCACCAGCTTCTCACGCAGCACGGTGTCCTCGACGGTGTGCCACGTCTCCTTGCGTCCGTACAGCCGCTCGGCGTCGTCGAGGTACGTCTTCGCCTTCAACTGCCGCCACGGCGCGTCGGGTAGTGGACGGTGCTTGGCGTACTTGTAGTCGCGGCGGAAGGCGGCCCGCTCCCGCGGTGTTTGGGGGTCGGAAGAGCGCCGTCGGTAGCGCTGCGACGGGGCCGATGTCGGGGACGGGGAAGATGCGAGCGGCGCTGACGTCGACGGTGCGCCGTCGCCTGCAGCCCCGCTGTTGTGCTCCTCGCGCTGGCCGTGATCGCCGCCAGACACGGCTGTGCCCGAATGCGGGGAGAAGTAGAAGCGTTTGGACGCGCAGAGGCACCCGCACGCTCCGCTGGGCCACACTCGAACTCGAAAAGAGCTCTGCATCCCTGGATGGTGTACACGTGGGACTGTCACGCCAAGGGAGATTCCACTCTACAAAGAGAGGGATGGGGTGAGAATTAAACGGGTGGCACAAACTGCCAGCTTGGGCCGTAGCTGCGCTGCTGCTGTGGTGGTGGTTACGCAATTAAAGCGGGCTCAATACCAAAAACAAGTGACACCACAACGAGCTGAACAACAAAAGGCTGAGATGCTTGGAAAGAGTGCAAAGATAGGAGAAAGAGCGAGAACAAAAGCACCTGGATGAGCCTTAGAGGAAAAAAAGGAAGCTGCAATCTGCCTACCATTTTCTTTGGAGCGATACCATCGCGGTTTTCTTTTTCTGTTCGCTTTGCTTTCACGTTTTTATCGTCTCTTTGCGGCCCTGGCAGATAGCAAAAAATAGCTGTGTTTAGCCTCCAGCCCTTCGGCGGAAGCTACACTGGTGGGAAAGACGCTTCACCACCGTCGAATAAGTAAATTGCACACAGATACCGCTGTGGACAAATGGTGTTTGCTGTTGTTCTGTGCTAGAAGTTCTCAAAGAGCCTCATTGTTCATAGCTGCTTTCGTCTAAAGACGGCTTTCTTTTCGCTGAAAGATTGTTGTTGGTTTTTGCTGTCGTTCGGGTTTTTCTTTTTTTTAACGTAGTCGGCAACAACGAAGCTTTAGTGTTTGGTTTAATCAACTTATACAGAGATTCGAAAAAAAAAAGTGGAAATCACCACACTACGACAAAGAGTGGAGTGCACATGCACGCAAATACAGCCTCGACGGGGAGAATCAAGGATGCACTGATCTGGAGACGGCATGGTGCACATCAGCGCGGACAATGCTGTTCCACAAACAAAGCCAACGCTTTGTTTTCTCTCTCCTTACCGTGAAGTAACACCGCCTTACTGCGTGGCTCTAGTCTTTGACGCGCTTGATAAGAATGTAGACGTCGCTGTTGTAATGCACATCGCGCAGCCCCTGCGGCTTGCCCACGATGTTCGTCAGGAGACCACCGCAGCTAATGTGGACGTTCACCTCTAACCCGTTCTCCACCACCTCATGGCCGTACACGCGGCCGTGCATGGCGTAGTCGCAGTCGTTCAAGCGCGTCTCGCGGTGGTACACACTGTGGTCGTAGTGCTTGCTGCCGGTCTTGCCACCGAGCTCGAGGGAGTTGGCCAGCACGATGGTCAGGCGGTCATTTGTGGCGACGGGGAACTCCTCGGAGTTGATGTCGGTGGTGATGGTGAGCGAGCCATCCTGATTAACGCAGCGGATACGCGAGACGCGCAGGTACACCGTGCCCTCCGTGTTCACGCCGTTCACGGTGAAGGTGTCCTCCAAGATAACAGGGTTTACACTCATGGTGACGCGGGAGGGGGAGAGACACTTGACACTAGCTTGGAGCAAACTACCAAAAAGCTCGTTTTCGCCTACGTAACAAAAGGAGCTGAAACAAGTAAGAGGGAGAGAGAGGGGAGAGCAATAGAAAAGAGGAAGTGGAAAGAAGAGAAGAAAGTGCAGTCATGGCTTTCTCAGTGGGCTAAAGCGCGTGGGTGTTCTCCTGCAGTACCGTGTGAGGAAAGAGGAGAAGAGAGGGAGCCGCCGATGCACAGTTGGCTACTTCCGTTTTTCCCTCAAGCAATCGACGCCCGCCTCTTCTCTTGCCAGCAAACGTACTATAGCATAGCCTCACAAACAACAACAAAAAAAGGGCGGGAGAGTTGGGAATCATCACCAACAACCTCTAGCACGACTCTTTCGTTTCGCTATTCTTTTCTTTTCTCTTTACAATCCGTCTGAACAGCTAGATGGAGCGTTCGCGTATGTACATCAATCAGGTATTCAAGAGACACACAGCAGGGGGAAGCAAACAAAAAAACAAAAGAAACAGAAGGAGAAACTCAACACGTGGATGTGACTCTAAACTATAAGTACACTAGCGTTGTGAAAGTGTCAGGGTGATGATAGGGTTTCACTTTTGTTGTTGTTGTCGTGATCAAGCAAAACCAACGCTTTTCGAGTAAGGATGGGGCAGCAAAAGTCAAAACTGGTACGAGGACGTGCGCACTCAGCGGTACATCTCTGCAGTCATCTTGTAGACTAAATCGGCAACGACCAAGTTGCCTTCCATGTCCGCGTCCGTCTGCACTGCGTCAATGAAATCGTTCATCTCCGCCGCCGTCAATACGTCGCCCATGGTGGTGAGAAAGTAGCGCAGCTCGTGGGGTGTGACGAGGCCGCGTTTATCAGGATCAAAGCCACGGAACGCTGCCTTTGCGTCCTGCGCCGAGATTGATTCCGCCAACGCCTTCTTCTGCACGGTGCAGAAGTCTTCGAAGGTAAAACTGCCGCGACCGTCAGGATCAGCGATGGCCTTGAGGCCCTCTAAGCTTGCCTCCATCGGTACAGCCCCGCAAACACGTACCAGGTACGGCAGGTCGTCGATTTTAACACGGCCGATCTTGTCCTTGTCCAGTATGTCGAAGTTCTGCTGAAAGAACTTCACGGTGACCTCGTTAAAAGAGGAAGACATTTGAGTTTCCGTTTCCGCGTTGTCAGGCGCGTGTTGTAGTTACAGATGAATGTGCGTCGGGAGGAAAACAAT
The DNA here is from genome assembly GCA_000482105.1 of Crithidia acanthocephali. Lineage (NCBI taxonomy): Eukaryota > Euglenozoa > Kinetoplastea > Trypanosomatida > Trypanosomatidae > Crithidia > Crithidia acanthocephali. The sequence goes on along the minus strand of AUXI01000587.1, from coordinate 2,757 downwards.
GACCTCTAATTGGCTCTGCTTGCTTGTGTGCTTGTTTAATTGCGTGTGTGCTTGGCGCTCTCAAAGAAAAGAGATTGGAGACTCAAATGAAGGTTTGAGGAGATGGATAACGTTGGACACGGTTCTGCAGCAACTCGTATGCCGTGAACTCTCCCTCTTTCTTGTCTCGGGCACACGCACGAGATGTAATGCATGTACCAGTGAACTCCCTTGGCTCACAAACACAAGTCTTTCTCATTGGAATACTCACGGGTTGTTGTTGTTGTTGTTGTTTTTTTTTTATAACTGCTGAAGGTGGTCAGCGCAGAAGTCCCGAATAGTCACCTCTAGCTCGAACTGGTATCGTGAGAAAGTCTCTTCAAAGAACGATGCTTGGCGGCGTAGACAACACCAGCCGCAAAAAGAAGAAGAAAGGCGCAGTCTCACGATCACACTGAAATCACTTGTGGCCAGGGTATTCTCAGCGACAAAGAGAAAAGAGCGCATGTGTTCCAACGAAAACAAAAAGGAAACGCAATGTAGAGATCAGATGAGGTAAAGAGGAATCTATGGGAAAAAAAGAGGGCCAGCGGACCAAATGCTATTTTGACTCATAGCCTACGCCAGGCGACGGCGCTTGGAAGAGCGACACGACGCCTGAAAAATTCAAAACGCCGTTGTCGCGTAGGCCAGAAAGCTCACTCCAGAAAAAGTCGGCGACATCGAAAGAGCACCCGTACTTTTCCGCGTACCTCGCGCGGAGGTTCGCGATGACGGTTGCGACCACCGGCAGAGAGAGCCCTTTGTCAGCGACCGCTCCGCCACTAGACAAGCGCTCGGCGTACGTTTGCGTGAGAAACTGCTCAGCTGCCTCGAAAACCATGCGTAGAGCAACGATCCCACTGATCGTCTTGAGCACCAGCAAAAGTGCTGTTTGAGCACTGTCAGGGTCAGCAACTGGCAGGGCAATGTCCACAGAGGCAATGGATCCATGTGCCCTCCACAGCTCCTCCAGCATGCGGAGTGTCACAAGCTCCACGTCACCCTGCAGATAGGCAAGCTTCGTGTACGCCTCCGCGGACTCCTCTGCAGCCGCACCAGCCGCCTCCGCGTTGCCACAGGACGACCGGAAAAAGAACTGCAAGAAGATGCTCAGCACCTGTCGCACAAGCTGCTGCTCGTCTTCGGTGTTGAGAGCAGCGCCGGTGGTGGGAAACGCCTCCGCCAATGCACCCCATTCACTAAACTGTACAAAGCCCTCCGCGTACGGCGCCACCAGAAACAGAAAAGGAAACGACAGCGCGCACTCGTTCGGGAGACAGGCGTCGCACGCCCCGTCCCCCAGCACCACACGCGGCCGTCCGTCGCCGACTCTGCACAAGTGCTTCAGATAGATGGCCTCAAAGAGTGAGCAGAAGCCTCGCGCGGTGTCGAAGGTGTCCTTCTCAAAGCCCGAGCGCGCCACGTCCTTTACCACGCGGTAGTAAAATGTGTCGTTGCACGCAGGGATGTGTTTCGAAAAACTGGCGTAGTGCATTAGAGAGGGAATCGCACCGTCAACGCTACACACAACCTCAGCAACGTAGCCGAAGTAGTTGGGGATGTCTGTGTACACTTCACAGTCGACGTCCGCAGTGACAATGGAGCGCATCTCGCGGTAGATGGCGTGCAGATCGTCTGCGCTTGGAGCTGCATCCTTGATCAGTGTGCCAAGGAGGCGCCGCTCGTTGTCGCACTTGTTGACGCGCAGTATTGTTGGAAGGACTGTGCTCACCACATAGAGTAGGTTCCCCTTTGTCTTCGTCTCCGCAGACAGCACCATAGCGGACACCTCGTCGACGATGCGAAACCCTTTAAGCGACTCCCATAGCTCGAGTTGCCGCTGGAAGCCCGGATTGGGCTGGATTACAGGTCGGGTGCAGCGTATAAAGTGAATGGCCTCATCACGCGACATGCTAAACTTTTTCATCATGTACGCAATCACGACTGCGGCTGAGCGACTCACGCCAACCATGCAGTGCACTACCACAGACGGTGCAGCAGAGTGACAAACGTCATCGCCCTCCGCACTGCCTCGGCGCGACCGCAACACCAGTTCGATAAGCACGGCACACTCTAGAAAATGTAGATCAATGCCGTAGGTGGGGTTGTCTTCGGCGGGAATAGTGACCAGGAACACTTTTCGTTCATGTGAAGGAACCGTGGAGGCGCGTTGGCAGTACTCGTTCAGTTCGACGTAAAAGTCGCTCTGTAGTTCAAAACGCCGGAACACATACGCGCCGCTTTTGTCCTGCTCGTAAACGCGGTACTTCTTGACGTGCGGTTCTCCACACAAGTTGATAACAAGTGCGTGTCCGCCCTCAAGGCATTTCTTTTTATCCGCAACCTCCGACTCGCAAGTGAGGAAGAGACCAGGGATGACCTCGCTGACGCACTGCCACGGTAGTACGTCGTCGTCAGGGAGAGAACTGTGAGAGCCGGGAGACGGAACTCCACTGTTTGCCCAATCCAGCGAAGACACAACATCTTCCATTTTTTGTTGTTGTTGTTGTTGTTGGTTCCTCTAGCAGAAGCGCTAGTTTAAGGTGCGTAAAGGTGATAAAAGGAAACAGCGTGGAAAATGAAAATGGTGGTGGGATACTGTTGCTGCGCTGACGGGGGGAAACAAGGCAACATACACACGGAGTCGTATCTTTCAGGTAATCAGTGTAATGCAATATGTAGAAGATAGAAAATGAGTATAGAAAGACGACTAAGTAACGTACCAAAACTAAAGTT